>AFBI03000009.1:606303-727912 GCA_000230595.3 Edhazardia aedis USNM 41457
TNTTATTGTTNTTTATAGTTATATATATATATATATATATATATATATATATATATATATATATATCGTTTATAATATTTTAATAATTTTGGAAAGGGGGAATTAAGAGAAATCAAGCGATTTAAAAAGTTTTTTTTTAACATGAAGTATGAAAAAAAAACTTTTACGCATTCAAATCTTAACTTTGAACTAGATTTTTCTTTTATCGTATTATAAATTCTCAAAAAAAATGCGAAAAACTCAAAACCCTGTATAAATTTTTAAATATTATAGTTTTTATAATTATAGAATATATTGTGATATACATGAATTTATCTTGATATACAACATGAAAACGTTTAATGCAAACTTTTTGTTTGTTTTATCCATATTAAAATATATAAAATGCGAAATTTGGTTTATTTAATGCTTACATGTGTATTTTTTATCGATATAACTTTGCTACAAGAAGAAGTTGTCGTGAAAATTTATTTTATTTTGGTTAAAAAATGATTTATTGACATAAATATAAAAAAATTTTTTACAATCTCTTTTTTCTTTTTTATATTTTTAAAAATAACATTGTTTGCTTTTTATACATAAAAAATATTTCAAATTTCAAAAAATATTTATTCGTTTTTCGATTACAAAACTACACACCTATCGAATTAGATTACGAATTTCATATATTGAGTGTAGTTTTTTCGCTTAAATCGTTTTCGCAAACACTATAATTTATATAAAGTTTTCTACGAATATAATTTTTGAAAAAGATAAAAAAGTCCGCAATGAAAATAAATCGCGATGTTTACGATTTTTTTGATATATTTGTCAAACTATAAATAAGTTGGAAATTTACATAGATCGAGTAAAAAAATGCCACACAGCAGAATTAAGTGTGATATCATATGTTTTTTAGATGGAAAGGTATGGAATTTATCAATTAAATAAAGAATAGGAATTTATTAGCATGAAACTAAATCTATGATAACAAAATTATAGTTTATAACTTGGTTGCTCACGAAACATAAAAATCTTCTCTTTTTGCAAAATAAATTTCGATAGTTAAATAATTTTGAAAGACCAAATTATATTGTCGAAATTCTGTTTTTATACAAACATTTTATTATTAATTGTTTGAATACTTTCTTTATTGATGCATTAAGATAAAAATATCGCATTATCAATGTATTTTAGTCATAAAAAGTACCTTTTGTTTTTTTGACTTTTTACATAATTTTTGTATGATTCTAGATAACAACTAGAATGAGACAACGTAAAAATCATATGTGTATGCATTTTCAAATAAAAACTACAGTTTCTCATAAAGTATAAAATTGATATAGATACTCTAAATAAAAAAAGTGCCTAGTTTTGTTAAAAAAAGATAAATTTATGACTTTCTTGCACAAATTTAAAATCAAAATAATTAATTGTTTTAAAGTTTAAACAAAATTTATAACATTTAAAAATTCTTATGAATTATGTGAAAAAAAATTTTTTATGACAAGATTGTAATTTGTTGTTTGAGCGCACTGCAAGTGACATTAAATATTTGAATTTCATACTTATTTGTAAATATTAGCAAAAAAATCATAAAATGCTTGATCATTCTAAATTAGTATATGATATAAATTGTGTAACTTATTCAGTTCTTAAAATTCTTTGGCAGTGGCAAAATAAGATTAAATTTTCGTAATAATACTTAAAAACATTTTTTAAAATATTCCAAAGTATTTCATTTCACATTTAATTATCTCAAATTATTGTAAATATGAGGATTAGATTATATTTACAATAATTCAGATACAACAAAAATAAAGTAGCAATCAAAAATAATCCTTTACAATATGCTTTAGAATTTTTATCTGATAAATAAAAATTTTTATGCCATATATCAAAAGGAAACTTCAAATTGTGATTGTATTTGGAGAATTTTCAATTTATTGCTAAATCAAAAAAGAATTTAGTTGTATTATAGTAAATATTTACAATATTTAAAACATACCTCAAATTAACCAAGATGAACTTGAATATAAAAACTCGTTTCTTTCCTAGTCGCATCAACCATTATTTGTATAGAAATATAAAAATTCTAATCTTGGACATAAACATTTCATTTTTAATCTTTTCATAATTATTTTGTTTGAATTTATCCAACCATATTTAAATTGGGGAATTACAAAAAAAGGAAAAGTTACATAATTTTTATCTATTTGCTGTACTCTACCGGGAGCCAGTTAAAGTTGCGTAGGAAAAAAAATAAAGAGATTTAATTTGATCAATGAAACGTTTATAAGTGTTTTTATCCAGCTGTGCCTCTTTTGGCTCACTTGAAAGTATTTGTTTCCTTTATCCTCTTTTTAGTTTCTCTTCTCTAAATTTCATCTTGGGTATTTATACATTGGTTTTAAATATCTTTTAAAAAGAAATTTTGTGAGGTGAAGTATTGGTGCCTGCAAAATCAACAAGAATGTATTTTATTACATTATCATTGAACATATTTTGTTATGGTATATATATGGTACCATAATTAAAATTAATATTTGATGTTTTTTTTCTTTATTTAATATACATTAAAAAATCATACTTTGCAATTATCCTAAATTAATATTAATATTCAAATTTTATGATATGATAGAAACTTATTCTATCTGTTTCTTTTTAACAACAGCAATATTTATTTTAATTTCATTACTTAATAATATAAGGACCAATACAATCAACATTTTCAAACTATTGTTCACCCTTTAAATACAAAAATGATTTATGGTGAAATAATTATTGGTCCACCCGGAAGTGGAAAATCAACCTATGTGCAATATAAAAAAGAACTTTTAAAGGACAGAAATGTGGTATCTATAAATCTTGATCCTGGAAATAATTATAAGTATTTTGATTATGATATTAAACAAATCGGTGCAACTCAAAATTTTATGATTGAAAATGATTTAGGTCCAAACTATTCTGTTAAAAAGATACTTGAAAATTTTTTTGAGAATTACGATCATTCTTTTCTTCCATTTTTTAGAAACATCTTAAAAAATAAAAAAGAAGATGAATGTATTTATTTCTTATTTGACTTTCCGGGACAAGTTGAGTTTTTTATGGTTAGTAGTGTTTTGCATGATTTTTGTTATAAATTGCAAAAAGAACTGAATTTTCATCTAGCATGCGTTAATTTGGTTGACATAATATTTTTTTTAGAAGAAAAAACAAGAATTTCATCATATTTATGTTGCACAATAACCATGATTTTGTTAGAACTTCCACACGTTTGTGTGTTCAGCAAATGTGATAATTTTAAAAAAATGAAAGCTACTTGTAAAAATAATATAAATGTTGAGGATTTATCTTTCGCCTTTAATATCAATGAAAATTTAGAAGATAAATTCTCAAAGTCATGCATAGAAATTGTTGAAAATGAAAGCCTTCTAAATTTTGAATTTCTCGATTATGATAACATAGACACATTAATATATCTTCAAATGATAATCGATAAAGCGAATGGATTTTATTTTAATGAAGAACCTTCTTATGAATATGTTAGCAAAAATAAAATTCTAGAATATTATGAAAAATAAAAACAATATATTTTTTTAATTTTAATGAATTAAAGAATACAATTAATTTTGATTGTTGAAAATCATTGCTGATAAATAGTAAACTTAAATCGTTTTTTTCTTTTTTGAAAATTGAATTGTGTTTATATTGAAAAAATCCTATATGATTCAGCAATTTATTCCGTAAGCTAATTAGCTGTTTTTAAAAGAACAGATTTTATATTTGTAAAATTAATTTATTGCAATATTTAAAGATCACATACCTGAATTTAAAGTGTGGTTCATAAATAAATATAATGATATTTCGTGTTAAAGCTAATTTATATTTCTTAAGGCCTTATGTAATCATGAGTCCTCAATCTTGCGCTTATTTGTTGATATAAAATATATCCCAACAATACTAGATAAATAAAAAATATAAATAAAATATTTTATGATTTTGTTGACCTGTTAATAATTGGAATTTTTTACATAAAGGTTTTGTTTCAATAGTACCTAAAAAAAACAACTTATCATTTTTTACACAATCTTTTTTTGAAATTATTACTATATATAATTTTGAAAAGGTTTGCCTATCCATAAATTCAAAAAAAATAATATGATTTGGATTTAATTATTTAAATTTAATTGTAATGTAATTTTGATTGGGCATTATGCATTTTAGTGAATGCTATATATATTTGTATCTTTTTTTTTTATTATATAGATTTAAATATACTGATTAATTAGATTATATTTTGGTTATACTTGGTAAAAAAAACCTTTAAATTAGTGAATATTCATGAATAAAAAAAAGCAGTGTAATAGTAACTAGAGTCGCATTGAAACTGGTAAAATTAAAATTCAATGACTTAAATTTATAATCAAAAGATTTTTATGTTTAATTATGTACCACAATAAATAAATTCAGCTTTATTTCACGGTGTGGTTATTTTTCTTCCTATTGTATATTCTGATTTCTTTATTGAACACACAAAGCATTAAATAAAGTATTCTAAAGATTATATCAACAAAAATAGATTTTTATAAAAATTAAAAACACAAAAAATCGTAAAAACTATTATCTTTGTAATTTTTGATTTTAATTACAGTTTGGATCTAAATTGTCTTCATAGGAACCAAAATTAACTTAAATTAAACATCTTAATGATATTTTTGATCAAAAAATTTAAATTTCAACTTCTTCCGATCCCTCACTTGTACATTTTTTTTTGCGAAAATATCCAAACATTCAATGTTAGAACCAAATAAAATATCTATTTTAACAAAATAGATGATCAAGCTAAACAGAGAAAAAAAATGGTCTAAATAAAAACCAATTCATATAAAATAATAAAAATAATAAAATTAAAAATTTGTCCAAAAATTATAAACAAAACATTTTCTTAATTGTATTAAATCAATAAAAATAACTAAAAGAATATTTAAAAAATTATTAATTTACAACTATTTCAATTTTTAAGAAATTATTATTAAATTTAGTATAGTAAGTAATCTTTTTAAGTGTAATTTTCCTTTTGAAATTTTTTTATCATATTTTAAAATCGAAAAATTAGTTAGAAAACTTTTTAATGTTTAATTGAATTTTATGATCTAGTTTTTGATTTTTAAACAGCATTCAATTGTTGTAATTTATTAATTTTATTAATTCGTTATTATAAGCAATTAAAAAAGTATTTTATGTAATTCATTTTTACGTCCTATTAACAATAATTTTTTATCTTATTTTTCTGCTTAAATACCCCATTGGTACATTCTATTTTTAGCAAAAAAAATGTTACATTGTATACAAATTTTATCACAATGTGTTTGTATTTTCATGTTTTTTCAAATATGCTATTTTTTTTATTTTATGTGTTTTTCAATTATATTAACAAGAAATTATTAATTAATACGATCCAACCGTACTTTTAATGTAAATGTTGAAATTTCTGTTTTCTTGAAATTAAAGAACAAATGATATCGTCCGCAAAAAAATCTATATTAAGATTTTAAATATAGCTTAATATGATATAATAGTACTAATATGATTAAAAAAATTATTTCTACGGTTTTAAATTATTTTGATATATTTTATAGTGGCATTAGAAAGCAGCTGCCCTTATTGCATATGGTATATAGAGAACGAACAAAATCGAAAATTTTGAATAATAAAAAGCGATTTAAGGAAATAATGATTGGAAATATTTTAGAACCATACAAACAGCCAATTAAATATTTGGTAAGATCGGAAAAAACTAATAAAAATCTAGCTAAAATTAGAATGCCTAAAAGAAGACAAACATTAAAGACTGTGCCTGTTCAGAGAATCATAGAAAAAGATTGTGACGATAAAACAAAAGCAGATAACGAAGGTTTTTTTGATTGTCAAAATGAAAGTAATGCAACTTGTGAATTTTTTGATTGTATTGACTATGTAAATGAACAAGAAAAATCAAAAATAAAAAATATCACATTAAAAGCTATTAATCATATTTTTTGCACAATAAACCCTTCATATATTCTAAGAAAATATCGAACATGGCAACGTAAGCAAACATACAAAAAGCCTTTCTGGCTTGATCCAGTACAACTAAAATTATTTAACAAATTTGGTGTTTCTGATGAATCCGATGATGTTGATAGCAATCAAAATTTACAAGAAAAATGATAAAAAATCTTAACTTAGTAATGACTATTTCGAAAAAGATAGATTTGTATCAATTAGATGTATTGAATTATATTGAACTAATCTTGATAGCAGAAAAAATATTATACCATATATTTTTTTTTGTTTACGAAAGATGATATTTTATCATTTGGTATTATTAAAACCTCATTAAACCAGTTATTGATTATATTTTGAATTCTGATAATTTTTTTTGATGTTAGCTTAATATTACAAAATTTTATTAATTGAAAAATAAATGTTTTTTATTTTTAATTTTTTAGTAGAAAATTAGATTATATGAATACTATTTTTATTTACGAGGTTTTTTAGCAAACAGAATACCATTTAGAGCAAATTTAAACATAAAACAGTTGTTGTAGGGGCTATAACCTCTCATTCGAATTCTTAGTGATTATAACGAGTTGATATAAAACGATGTGCTCAAATTATATTACTACATAAACATCGTTTTTTATGTGACTTATTTTGTTGGTTTTGATATTCTTCTGTGTTTAGTTACATTTTAGACCTGTCTATTTTTAAATACAATCAAGCCAATATTTTGATTATATTTTAATATGATAATTCGATCGAAAAATTATTGCTTATCAAATATATATCTGATTCGTTTTTGATTTCTTTGGATTATTTTTGGCCTTTTTTTCTAATAATTTACTTTTTATAAATTGAATGTTATGTCATTTCACTTTTTTGAAAAAAACATGAAATATATTTAAATTAAAAATTTTGCCTTCAGCAAATCTAAAATAAGAAAACTTTGTCTATACCTGATGCATAAGTAACCAATAAAATTCCTTTTTTTATTAATCATATTTGGTTTATTTTTGATATTCTAGATATCCTAGATATTCAGTAATGACATTTTTTCCTTTGTTTATCAATGAATAGAAAAAGTTCCTATTGTTGATAAACCGAATTAAATTAGTTAAGCTTGATTAATAAAAAGCTCTTTTTAAAATAGTAGAACAGCTAATTAATGATCGATTCTTATAAATTTTATAATAAAAATTTAAAAAAACAACCTTTTATGTTCAATTTACCCAAAAATAAATATTTAAATAGTATTTCATTGCTTGAAAATTATTGAGCTAATAAGAGGATTTTCTATGGACACCGCAATAACATTTATAACTATATTTTTGCGCGCTTTTAGTTTAGTTTTAATATAACTATTTGATAATTATAGGTATTTCATGTATTAAAAACCATATGAATTTACTAAAAACGTAGTGCTCATCAATTTTACATTAAATTTCTAATTTCAAATTGGTTGAGCTATTATTATTTATTTAAAGGTAATATTAATATCTCAAATATCCCAATCTTTCTAATCACATGAATTACCATTGATTTAATTAATTTCGATAACATTATTTCTAGAATAATAATATTTCTATATTGTCTATCTGGGTTAATTGAGTTATATATTATTAATCTATAATAAAAACATTTACCTGATGAAAATATTTTATTTTCGCAATAAATATTTGTGCCAAAAAAAGACCGAATAAAGGTGCTGTACCGCGGCGATAATTCGATTTATTTTGAAAAAAATATAATAAAGAAAAATAAAAACATAGGAAATATAAAATTCAAAATAAATATACAAATTTCGCCTAGTAGGCTCAATAAATGCTGGATATTATCAGATGCTTTTCCTATCCTCCTTTATTAGTTCAAATATATAAAAAACCATTATTTACATAGATAGACAGAAATTAAAAAAACATTCTCACTAGGAAGCAATTCATTCTGCGCATTCCGTAACTTCTATCTAATGTAGTTCACTAAAAATATCATAAAGATAAATTTGATATTTTTTATCTTTGAATATGAATTATTGAATTTACTATGCACAGAATATTTACTTTTGTCAAAAAAATTCTAATTTTTTTTAATTTTTTAAAATTTAGAAATTAAAAAGGTTAAATAAACTTGAAATTCATCTTTAAATATGTTGATAACTTTTGGATAACAATAGATTATTGGAATTTGAAATGAAAATAAAAACAGTTTTTGTGCATGTTTATTTATTCATAAACTCTTTTTATGCTTTGCGATCTAATATTTCCACCAATCATCATTTATCATATGAGACTCTTATCGTTCTCAAATTCATCAAAATAAATGAGATAATTCATAAAGACCAACCATAATTATAATTTCTTAATGATAATAATTTTATTTTAAATTTATTACTTTCAAATGTTTTATATTGGATAAGATAAAATTCGATCAAGATAAAAATTTTATTTGCGTTTTTCTAAAAACTTGATCTGATTAAATATTCCAATATAAAAAAATTTAAAAATTATAGAATAATATTTCCAAAATTACATAAAAATATCAAAATCTGTTTTGAAAAATAACAGAATGATATTTTAAGTATACCTTAGTCTTACAAAATAACATACGATTTCCTTAGTTTTCTTTGGTTATAATATAAAATTAAATTAAACCTTTATTCAAATACTAGAAAAATCTTTGAAATATTTTTTTCTCATGCCAATCTTCGATGTACCCTTGGATTATATGTCATATCAATATTTTTTCAGAATTCCATAGTTTCATATCAAATATTTTGAACGAAATGATAGTGTTTTACATGAAGCAAAATTTTTTTCGTAAATATTGTAACAAGTTTGGAATTTTTACAAACTATCACAAATAAAAACTTCACCATACAGGTTAATCAATTTGCGAAAAACAGAGATAAATATAATCTCTTAATTAAAAGTTGACGTTTGGATGTTTCTAATCATCTTAATGGTTGAATTCGGGATGCATGGGAACCCCATGCATAACAAGTGGTAGACAAAACAGTGGAAGGCACACCAAAAGAAGTAAAAGCACAGGCCGTTAATATCAACAAATTATTAATTCACAATTAATATTCTACCTCATTTAAGCAAAAATTCTTTTACAGGCGAACGCCACAGTATAAACAATGATTCGTAATCAACTTAGGAAAAACCAAGAATTTTTCTTAACAAATTTTCAATTAAAAAAGTAATAGATATACAAAAATCATATTTGTATAAATTTGGACTGCTTTATTTTGAGTTTTATGACAATATTTATGCGATAAAATTTTTTCTATGTACCAACTTACTTTTATGAGTAGATTAAATTTTAATATGTTGACTAACGATAATTCATGGTGATACTAGAATACATAGATTCAAATGAAATTTTTATTTCTATGCAATACGTAATATATGTGATTATAAATAAACATGTCATTCTCCCAAATAAATACATTATAAAAAATTAGCATATTATGCACAGATATATTTTTGTTGCAATATTTAAACTTTTTAATTTAAAAAAGTAATCTTAAAAAAGCATTCTCGTGGTTTTTTTAGTATGAATCAATTTTTTTTGAAAAATTTTTATAATTTCAAAAGATAGATATAATAGCATATAAAGTTCAGTTCTAACATAAAAAAACTGTACAATTTTGAATATGGAAATGTTTATATTTATTAAATTTTTATAAGGTGTATCTTTCCTTTCTTTATTGTAAATAAAGCGAATATGTATCGAAGAAATATTGCAAATAATTTGTAATTACCATTAAATTTAATTGATGTTATATTATAGATCTTAAACAGGCTATGATGTCTTTCTAAAGATTTTATTGTTTTCTTTTTTTTATTGTTGAGATAGGTAAAACGGAAAAATCGAAGATAAAAAAAATTCATCAGAAAAAAATATTAACAACACAAGAAAAAAATAGCCAAAAGCGTTTTTAATTGAAGTAAGTTGTCTCTTTATTTCATTTTTACACTATGATGTTATTTTATTTATTAATTGTAAATTTATGTGTACAAATATCTACGTTTTAGTTTTTTTATAAGAAATTAAACTGGTTGTCATAAAAAATATTGCATTCAATCAAGTAATTTTGCCATAAAAAAACCTTTTAACATTTGTTTATATAAATTCAATGTTTTATTCAAACGAATGAATCTTTTCAAAACATTAATTAAACATAATTTAAGATATATTGTAGATCACTTGGTATCATACTCTATAATAAGATTTATTAAAAAGAATTATTGGAATCACCTGGAACGTGCTAATTAGGATCCAAATGCGATATATAAACTAAAAAAAATTTTAAAAATTTGATAGACCTAAAGGAATTAAATATATCAGCATAAAGAAAAGAAAGAAACGCAATGGAAACCATTATATCTCAATGCTATTTGTTTTCTAAATAAAATTACATTTTGTGATGTTTTTTGATTTTTGATTTTATATTTTAAAAATAAACATTTATCATGAAAATAAAATATTTCCTAAAATATCGTGAATCTTAACCGTAAATAGTTTGAATTCAAAAATAATAAACCAAAAAAAATATAAGAATTTAACGATTTTGGAACAAAGCCAGTTTTCTACGTGAAGTTTTACTCATAATATTCGCAATAAAAACAACAAAGAATGACTCTTGGGAATTTCATTGTAGCTATGAAATAATATTATCAGTTAATAATGTAAAAATATAATTATCAAAAATTATTAAAGCATAAAAACATGAAAAACGTAAAATGTTTTTAAAAAATCAAAATTTTTCCTTTTTATTTTTTCTGATATTAAAATTTCTAAGAAAAATTTTTTTAAAGATAAAAAAGTATATTATATAGGTTTTAATTATTTTTTATAAGAAAATTTTGAAAAATTTAGATAAAATGATATTTTTTACTAATAAAATGGCATTATTTTTATCTATTTTGCTAATTTTTTTATATCCTTGAAATTTAAACAATTTTTTATTAAATAAATTTTAAGGAAAAAATTATATCACAAAACTATTTTTATGATATTTTATGTTCACAAAAAAATGAATGATTTAGGGAATCGATATTTTAATATGTATATTTAGTATTTTAAAAAAATAATCAAAAACATGATATACATTTATGCTTATAAATCTTTCATGACCTATTAAAAAATAAGACCGAACAGATGTTTTTAATTCATATAACAGATGCAAGAAAAAAACATTTTCACAGACTATTATTTATTTTTATATTATACCACTTAATCAATTCAATTACATGTTTTCGGTTTATAGCACTATCTAACAAGGATTTCCATAAATTTACCTGGAAATGTTCGTTTTGCCCTCCTTATAAAGACCAAAATATATTTCTTATATTGACTTATATGAAAAGTATAATTGTGTCTACAGCGTTATATGAAGTTTACCTTAAAGAACGCAGCAGTATATATCAAACACCAACAAACAATTTTTTTTTGCTAAATCTTTAATTTATAATTCAGTTTTATGCATGCACGTTTTCTATTAGTATTTAAGGGAACTTTATCGAGGTTTGGCTATTTTAAATTATTTTTTCACCTTTAAATTTTTATCCAATATGTATGCACATATATACATTATTAAAATATAATTAATCCAGAAATTTTTTATTTATAACACTACAAATGTTTGAATAAAACAATGTTTCTTTAATACTTATTTTCAATTAATTTCATTTGAATATTTATAAATATAATATGATCATCATTTCAAAACCAAAATTTTAGTAAAATTTTGTTTTTAAAGATATTGATATGGTGAAAGATTTGATCTAGGAAAAGAAAAGAAATAATGAAAAATAATTTGCAATAAATATAATAAAAAACCTTTTAATGTCTTATTAGCTTTATAAATATTTCAACAAAATAATTAGATCAAGTCACATGTCAATATTTTTTCACGACATATAGTGTTAGCCTAAAAAAAAGAAATTTGCGTTTTATTACTAATTTTTTTCATAATTAGCCATTCTGTAAATTTCAGACTAAGATAAAAACTAGAATAAATTGATTTTCATATATCAAACTTTAAATACAGTTAAGCTATAGTTCATCCTACATTGCTGCAAAGTAACCAATCAACATTTGCTTTTTTAGCTAAAAAACAATGAATTTACAAAAATAAATGAAAACCGAAATACACGTAGTAGAATTATTAGAATTTGAAACATATGAGAAAAATACAAAAGAAAAAAATTTTAACATTATTTTTTTTTCTTTAAAATTTAAATCTGTTTATTATTAACAGGATTTTTAATTATATATTAAATTTTCAAAACATTCACCCGAATGCATAAAAAATACCAAATCGAAAACATTATATTATTACTTATTTGAGTGTGTTTACTCTATCTGACTTTTTTTTGTATCATTAGCTTTATAAGATAAGTTTTAACTCAAAACGATTTGTAATTTTATCATAAAATTCACGATAATTATAATATAGCAACTTTATTGTAATTTTTTAAATTAAAAAGGCATATGAATCCAAATTTAATATTCCTTTTTTATTATAATTATATTTTAAAATTTTGAAAATTTACTTTTTAATAAAGTATAGATTTTTTTTTATTAAAAAAGAATCCGAAAAAAGAAAAAACGCTTGATAACATATGTTATTATGCAAAATTAATGAATAAGTCTAAGTTTTTTTCTTGGATTATTTTTCGGCGTAATCTCTATGTAACCAGGGGTATTCATTCTACTTATAATCATAAAGCACCACTTCATATAAGAAAATATTATTATGTTTAGTAAAGGAAATTTATAAGCATTTATAGTGCTTCACTATTTCTTTTAGTGTGATTTTTCAAAACATGTTCTAGTTTCATAAAAACTTTATCTGTGGTATTTAAAAAGTATTTTAAATATAAAAAAATCGCAAATATAAAGATTTCTTAACAAAAAAACATATATAAATTAAAGAAAGTTCTGATAGACTGTAGCAATTTTTGAATTTTATGATATATTGATATCAATCAAATAGCATTAAAAATCTTTAGATAGTGTTTCGGTAACAAAAGTTCGCATCAAAATTTGCGTAAGAAATATTTTCAATATATTTATGCATACTAAAATCAAATAATTTAATAAATGTCAAATATTTTGTAAAATAATTGTAAATTGAGTGTATATGTTAGTATTAATATATATGTAATTTCTAAGATTCATTTTAATGGGGATTTCAGTTTAAATTTTTATTTAAATGAAATATTTTATGTTTAATAAATAAACCAATAGAAAAAATATACATAAATATAATTGAAAAAGGAATAAAAATTTAAGAAAAAAAATAGCAAAAAAATTTATTAAGGTTTAGAATATGATAGTATAACTATATATCTGTTCATAAATGTTTTAAAGCATTTTTCGTCAGTGGCCGATCAATTATATAAAAAGTGAAAATTTCTGATAGAGCCACTAATACAACAATAAACTTGAAACAAATATATCTAAAAAAAAAGAAAGTTGATTGAGCTAAACAACAGAAAAGACTATAAAAATCCGGAGAGTCGAACGAAGAAGAAAAAAAGTTTGGGGTTCTAGGAAAGCTATTCGTATACTTTTTATATATTAAAATAATTATTCTGAAGTATCAAATTAGTCAAGAATATAATTTTTTTGATAAAATTTTTACTCTAATCGTTGGTAATTACTAAATTTGTTACTGACAAAAATTGTTTAAATGAAATGTATGGGATTTCTAAAAGTTTAATAAATTTAATTCGAAGAAATTTTTAATAAAAAACAAATGTTTAGTCAAACAATTTATGACATTCTATATATGTGTGTTTATGAATTTAAAAAATATTATATTTTATCTAGGTTAATATATTATATAAATAGTATTTAAAAATTTATTTTAAGTAACATTTATCAAAAAAAAATATAAAACATTGTCGTCTAGACTTATATAAATAACAATATGTGTTATAAATAAATAGCAGTGTTGCATAAAATGTTTTTGAAAAAAATTGCTTCTCTTTTTTTAGCTTAAAAAGCGAATATTGAATAATAAATTAATATTGTAAAGCAAAAAAGAATATAATCTTTGAAATTTATTTTATTGGATATATAATATATATATTAACTCGTTTTAAATTATAATTTTTCCTTTTTAATAGGAAAATTTTAATACTAATCAGCTTTATATTAACTCTGAGTAATTTCTAAGTTCTGATCTACTAAGGCACTTTAGATAATATTATTCTTAATTTAATCATTTTTAAAATTACATTTACTAAATATGTTTGTAACTAGATAAAATTTCCTTTTCTTAGACTTTTAATTCATATATTTGCAACTTGTATTCTAATATAACAAAAAAAATTTAAAAATAAAAATCGAAAAAGAAAAACAAAAAGAAAAAACTAAATAATTTCAAATAATTCTTACTTTTAATGTAATAATACAATGAAAATGAATATAAAAATTATAGTATAATGATGATTTTTATTAGTTTGGGTTTTTTCGTGTTTTATATATTCTACAGTTAAATAAATTTACGAATTTTTCTTTTATTTCTGAATTCCGATATAAGTGAGGAAGAAGTCGCTACAATAAACCCGTTAAATATCGACCATTTCGTAATGTTTTAGTTTTTTTCCCTTTCATCCACATATTTTTTGTTCCTTTAGCCCTTAAAATGATATAAAACATTTATATCAAGAAAATGGTTGAGTAAATAAAATATTAAACAGATAAGTTATGCATCTTATTTTAGACTTATAACATAAAACAAATCATTATACGTTTATCGTTCATTATTAGCATTAAAATTTTTATTTAAGTCGAATATTAAGTGTTTCAGCATTAAAATTTATTCATTTATTATAAAAAAATTTTTTATTCTGTAAAATTAGTATCCCGATGCCGAAAAATTTATTTGATATATTTTTAGTGGTAAAAAATAAAAAAAGCAATATTAGAATATACGAAAATGTTTCTCTTCCCACTTAAAAATTCAATGAATCAGAAAATAATTTAACTAGTCTTTATTTTGCTAAAATTTATTAGAAAAAATCTTTTGAAATTTATCCTTGTTAGTTTTTACAATTAACAAAATCTTATAAAAATGATATGTATAGTTGTTTTACATTAGAATAAAGATAAAACAACAAAATTATATGTAATTCAGAAACGTGCAATTGCTTTTGTCACTACTTTGCAGATTTCAGAAAAATTAAACCAAAATTAATTACTCAAATTCTTGATTAATTCTTATATAACCTACATATAAACGTGCAAATACATATAAGTAAAAAATTATATTGCTCTAAATTTAAAATTAAAAAGCAAAAATTGTCATAAATATAATATTTTTAACATTTAAATAAGTTTGTTATAAAAAGTTATTAAAAAAGATTTTTTAAAAAATACTTATAAAGCGCATATTAGATATTTCAACTATATTTTCACTTATTTTCTTTATCAATAAAAATTATTTTTCTGACAATTAGAAAAATTATCAATAAATTGATTAGATAAATTTATAAAAACAACATGAGATAATGGGATTCAATAATTTTTTTACATCAATATGATAATATTAATGTTTATTTATTTTGTTTTTTGTAAAATCTTCCAAAAATTTATTACAAAAAATTTAGAGATGTAATAAATTATACTTTTCTTTATTCTCCATATAAAATTTTACTTCTAAAAAAACTATATTAGTATTAATATTCTAAAGGCATGTAAAAAATCATAATTTGATTGATCTATGTAGTAAAATTGTTTGTGTAATGTTGATAAGTATAATGTATAATAGTATTTTTTAAATTCTGTTTTGACGTTAAGGTTATGTAAAATCTACGAATATAAATTGTTCCAGATGATGAGTAAATTTTTACCAGTGACATTCATAAAAAAAATTCGATTACAACTGTCAAATTATAAAAAAAATGTAAAAATTATTAAAAAATATTTAAAAAATTATAATACATTTTCAATTTATATTTCTTAAATAATTGATCAGAATACAAAAATACAAATAACATAGTTATAAAAATTTCAAAAATATTATTAGATTTTCAAAATATAAATAAAACATACGTTTTGATTTCTGGTCATTTTTTATTAAATAAATGCCTATGGATTTGCATATTAATTTTTTTATAGCATGATTTACCAATTCAGATATATAAAAAACTAATGTGTAAAAAACAACAAAGTTATCCTATATAATTAATTTGAGAAAATCCGCATTAAACTGAATCCTATATCTATAATCACATGGCTGTAAATTTATATTTGAAAAAAAAGTCAACTAATTGGAATGTTTTATTCTTAAATATAGAGATTTAATTGACACCGAGAACTTTTTTATTTTTACAAATTTAATGTTTGACACAGTTTTTACCATAAGATTATTTTTAAAAATTTACAATTTTTATTGAAAAAGACATAAATAAAGGCTGATATTTTTTTATTTTTATAAATATAAACTATCAACATTTAAAACTTTTTTATTTTTTTCTCAATTTTATCAACAAAAAAGCGTCTTTATATAATACTGTTAGTATGTGCCGACTTTCATCATATTGGGGTAAGGTTACACGTATTTTTTTGATGAATTTTAAAAAATAATATTTCATAAAGATTATAGCACAGAAATAAAATCCAGTTGTGTAAAAATAACATCATCTAAAAAATTAAATGAAATTATCCGTTAAATATAATCAACAAAATTATAAAAAAGTCAATAAGCTAGACTTAAAAAAATTTTTAAAAATATCAACTATAATTGTTGCGTATTTATATAAGGGCAAATATGCAAGAGTAACAAAAGAGTATAAAGATTTGTGTTTTTATAAATATTATACTATTTTTATGGGTAAAGAAGATGTATCTGGGTATATCAGAGATTATTAACCTGGAAAATTGTTAAGTACAGAAATCGTTGCTTCTAAAATTTAACATGGGTCCTCAGACTTGGAATACTTTTTAAAGGTATGTTTTTGACATAATTTTTTAAAAAAAACTTGCATGTTGCTGTTGAAGCTTTAAATCTATCAAGATTATCCGAAAGATAATTTACATTTTCGTATTTAAATGTAAAATTATTGAAAAAAAACCAATTTAAATATTTTTTAAAGTAAATTACTATGATACAAAAATTGTTTTAATTTATTGATATAGTTGTTAAGAGATATATCATTAAGAATACATATTGCAACCATTTTCGATTAATTTAAAAAAAAATCTATTTGATTTAAAATATACAATGCCTTTTCTTATTTTGTAATACAGTTATTCAAGAAAGTAAACACCTATTTTAATCAAAAACCAATGTTTGATTTTTTTTGAATAATTTATGTTTTTTCTGAATGTACAAATTTCCTTTTATATATACACAGATAATTTTTGAGTAAAGAAATTTGGAACTTCTCTAAAATGCACTATCAAAATTTTTAATCAAATATATAGTTTTGAATTATTTATTTATCATATAAGCATCAGAAAATAAGAATAATATAAATTACGAATAAAAAAACTACAAAATTATTAAAACAAATCATTAAACCTATAGTTGTTATTATTTAACACTAAAAGATACAAATGTAATTCATATTTACAAAAAAGGAAGTTTAAATCAACAAAAACTGTTTGAATATAGTTTCTTACTATATTTTGGCATTGCTTAGAAGTAATCTAATTGAAATCAAGAATTTTTAAATAAAATTAAAATTTAATTGATGTTTACTTATTGTTTTATTGAAATTTTGTTTGTACATGTGGACTCTTGACATTGTAATTTCGCCTTTGAGGACTGTAATAGTCGCTGATTTCTTTATTGGCTAATAAGTATTATTCTTTAAATAGCATTTTTTTATTATTGTTAACTTTTTTAAAAAAAGAAGGAAGTTTAAACACTATGCAAATTTAATGCCGCATATACATGTTTAAATTAGTTGTTTCATTCGTATTATCTTATATTTTAGATTATATAATAAGATTTTATTAATTGTTGTGAAATCAATCATAATTTTAAATAAAGTAAAATTTAATTCACCAATCCTAATGTTCGTTATATATTATTTTTCATTGGTTCTTATGTTTTTTGCACTATATACTTCTGTTTTTATAAAATTTGTATTTAATAGCAATTTATTTGTTGATATTAAATTTATCCACGACAGGAACTATATTTTATCATCTTTTAAAAAAACAATTTATTCATAAGATTAGGGTAGGGTAAGGTATATTAAAACGACAATTCTATTTTCAAATACTCGGTTTCAATATATATTGCACAAGAAAAATATAAAATAGAACTACTAGTAATAATAAATTGATTCAGATAGCAATGTTTCTTGTTTCGATTTTGTTGGTGTTCAACCAATAATAACAATGAAAAATAAATTATTACTTTTGGAAAACTGTCATAACCCTTTTTATTATTCAGTATCGTAAGTGTTTTGGATGAAAATAAGTTAAGATTTTGTAATTTAAAAATGTTTCAAATCAATTTGTATATAGATGAAATATTAATTAGATAAAAACTAAAAAAGTTCAATTTTCTTGCCATTTTAAACCCTCTTAATCTGTTAGTAATTTTTTTAAAACAATTAAGTAGTTAGAGTTTTTACATGTATCATAAGGAAATGATAACATATGCTCAGAAGAAAAGGATAAGTGGTAATAATAGAATATTTTTATGTGCAAAGAAAAAAAGTATTTATTTTTCATTTCCAATGGTTTCATGGTAAAAAAATAATATTTGTTGAAGTTAAACTATTTGATTTGTCTGTTTTGGGTTGAAAGCGTTTAAAAAAACATCAAAATTTTTTTATATCAATGCATTCTCTAATTTGCGCCTTTTCGTTTTTAATATGTTTTTTTTGCTTTATTATGTCAAATCTTCAAAAATACACAATAAAAATATAAAATTTACTATTCTTATATCAATATTTGAACTAATTTTAACTTCATTTAATTTTTAAGCATATTTTGCATGTAATTTATAGATTATATTGAAATCTAAAGATGGACAATAAAATATCACACAATTAAATAATTATAAGCGATATATATAAATCATGCGAATTTGGTACAATTTTAAAATATCATTCTATACTAATTTTTCAGTAGATTGATACTAATTAAAAAATCTACAGTAAATTTCTAACACGGTTAGCTTGTATAGAGGTTTTCTAGTTTAACATATAAAAATCCCCAGATACTTATTTCAGACAATCAATATGTTGAAAAATCAATCTAGATATTAATTTACCGCTTTCTATTTTTTACTTCTCGTAGATGTCGAATGTTTTAGATTTAATAGTTATAAGAATCTTTTGGTTTCAAACCTTCAGTTCAAAATCGAATACATTAAATAATTTATATATCTTTGATATAAAGATAAAGTATTTCATGACCAACATCTTATAATTTTATAAATATCCATTAAAGTTATCACAAAAACCTTTTAAATTATATTAAGTGTCAAAAATCAATTAATTTTAAAAAAATGCTAAAAACTGTAGTTCAATCGATTATATAGTCATTCTTTATAACATAAAAAGGAAATGGTTTTAGTTACACTGAATAGTAGTAAATACTGTTTTTACAAATGACTATGTGTATTGAAGCTATCAAACAATTCGCATATTAGATTAATAAAAATTATAAATTAAAAATTCCAAGAAAAAAATATTATTTTCTTATTGAATTAACAACCTAAATAAATAAAATATTATTTAAATCTATTCCTCTTTATTTTTTAATTCACAATATTATTATTGCCTTTTTCAATTGGTTGATCAGATCGAATTTTATAATCGTTAATTTAAAAATGTTCATAAAATTTTCGTAATTGCATAAATTATAAAATAAAATATATAGTAACAGATTCAATTATAAAAAAAGTTTTTTTACAGTGATTTGGAATTTATAAAAAAAAGGTATAATAAAATGTGCCTAATAAAAAATCTACATGCTTAACTCCTTACTAAATTGATTATATTCTTATAAATTATAATATATGATAGTTTGATGTGCTCTTATTTGCAATATATAGTATAAATTTTATTGTTAAGAAATTTTAAATAATAAGAATTTTTTTTTATTCTTGCTTGATTTCGCTTTATAATTTATTTGAAAAATATGTAAAAGGTTATTTTTAAAAAATATTTATGTTTAAAAGATAAAAGATGATACAATTGAGTTAATTTTTTTACCAGTGAATGCAAAATTTACATAATTTGCTTAAAAAACAATAAAAATAATGAAAAAAAATTAAAAGATATTAGTTGATTGAAAGTATATTCGAAATATGATATTACATATGTATATTATAATTTTATACCTCAATTGTTTTGAATGTGTTGTATTCACATGGTATTTTGTTATACCTAAAATAATATTCTAAAATGTTTTTGTTAAAAATATTACTATTATAATTTAAACAAAAAGAAATGTTATTTTTGTTCATCATTATTTTTTATTTTTAAATGTAAACTATTTATAATTTTAAGTATCACATTTTTCAACATTTTTTATTCTTCTTTTTTTTTGCAATTTGCAACTTTTGATAAACCAAAAGCACATTCTATTTTCGGAACAACTAAAATTAATAAACATAGTAAATTCGTATTCAATTAGAAATTGAAATACAAAATTCCATATTTAATCAAATTCTAATTGTCCATATTTGTTCTCATTAAGAAGAATATTTTTTTAACAATTTTTCAATATTTTATACTATCACAGAATGTCTTTTTTAATAATAAAATTTGTTTCGAAATTTCAAAACTATAATTTATCGTGACAGAAAGCTGAATATGATAAAAATTTACCAACAATTAATTAATTTAGAATCGTAAACGACTTCATTGAATATTTTTTTAATAATATGAAGTTATGAAAACAAATTTAATGCTTTACAAAAGTACATTTTTTAATAAAAAACTAACTCACACATTGATGTTGTTTTTATTTTAAATATTTTTGTATAATTTAATTAATAAAAAGGACACCATATATAAAATAAAAAAATCGCAAATATTTTCAAAGATATTTCAAAATATTTTATATGTAAAGCAAAAGTTGTCCTTTTCAAAATTTGTTTAAATATTTGCACCCAAGACAATTCAAAAATAGTCTATTGAAACTATCAAACTCTCTTTATATTGTTTTTAGTGTTTGAAAGAAAAATATGAATATTGTATGTACTTTTTAAAAAATTCTAAATATGTGTGAGATCTTTAGAAGGTTAAAACTTAGTTTTTGATTCAAAATTATAATAATTATTGTAAAAAAATATCTTGTATTGTTATGCTCTATTCATACTAAAATAGTGTGTAAAATATTTAATAAAGAAATTATCAGACAATTTTATCAAGCAAAGCAATATTTAAATTAATAGTAACAGGACTATTTTTTATAAAAAAAATAAGCAAAGAAAAAGATGCTGGAAAACCCATCAAAAAGAAAAATACTATAATAGTTGTTATCAAATCGCGATTGAGTAAAAGATGTGACAGATTGACTTTTAAAAAAAATTAAGACATTGGGTGAATGGACGAACAAAAACATTTGATATTTCTGAGATGATTTGTTTTTTCTTATAGGCCATTAGTTACTTAAATGAATTACTGTAATAATTTTTTTGGAATTATAGATTTACTATGCTGTGCTTAGAAAATTTCACATCAAAGGTAATATTAAAAAATATTTTTTAAATTTGTTATTGAAAAAAAACACTATACATGTGAATGTTAAAATATTGATTTTTAAACAAAAAGATAACTTTATAGTTTTTTCTCACATAAGAAAAGAAATAAAAGAAAATTGAAACAATGTCTCCTTTTTAAAGCAGCATTGTCAATAAAGCTTCTAGTGTTTTTAAAAATGTACAAACATATAATATCATCTTTACTATTGTGGGGTTTAAGTCATTATTTAATTTATAAATGTTTAAGTAATGTTTAAAAAATGAAATAATACTTTTGTTATAAGGTTTTCTAATAGAGTCATTTCTGGAATACCAATAACTGTTGTAAGTCTTTTCTATAATTCTCATGGGTTTCATGCATTCACAGAATTATATAATTTTAACGAGTTTTATATCGATAAGTGTCTGCATACTATTTAAGTAACTAATCTTATTGACTGTTCGATTTTTATGAATTCGAGCCTTTCACCTGAATCATACAGCAAGTTAGATACTCTTGCACTATAAAACATATTTTACTTTTATATTTTTATATTGGATATTGGATATTCGATTTATACTAGTTCTATATAATTTTATACTTACAACTGCGAGTATATTGTTAAATACCCAATTAAAGAATGTAATTAGAACACTAAAGGCCTTAAGACAGAAGTTTGTATAAATAATATAAGTAAAACGCATATAACTTATTACCTTCTAACATAAAGATCAACCACTTATAACTTCAGATATTATATCAAATTTGATAAAATTAAAAATAGAATTTTTTGTATTAAATAGTTATATTTAATTACGTTTAAGTATCAAATTATACAAAATACTACAAAAAAAGCAGTTCAAGTCGTTTTTTTATGGTTTTTTTTAATAAAAAATTTATCTTAATTTTAATCAAAATTCGGCTTCGCGCTTGCACAAATAACCTTTGAAAGAAGTGTTTATTTTTTAAATAAAAATAGCAATCCTTCACTTTTTAAATACGTCTAATTAATTAATTCATTCATAAGCTTATAATTCCAGTGTAAATTTAGCTTGCAATGCGATTAAGACTTCAATACCCAAAATATTTAAATACTATTATGTATAAAATGTATAAATAAATAATTTTTTTATTTTCGATATTTAAAACTTAAAATCTAAAATACCTAAATTTGCAAATTTTCAATGTTTTCAAGTAAAACCTTTTAATATAAGTATTTTCCAGCCAATCGAGTTTTTAAAATTCATCACTGTAAGATTTGATATATAAATATTGGAAGATTTAGAATTTGTTGATATTTTTGAATTAAAAAAATCCACACCTTACATTTTGTCTAGCATTTATATTTTTGCAACTCTAATTTACACATTACATAGTTAAGTTACTTTAAAAATTTATTTTAAAATATTTATCTTTTGTATTATATTTCATTGTACAAATTTAGCTTATAGATGAATGCGCTTCTAGAAATAATTTTTTTTATATAATATGATTATATTTGAACAGTTTTGTACGAGCAAATTTTATGATATCAGTCAATTCAAAAAAAATAAAATGAATTTTTTAGATTTAAACTAAAATACAGAAAATATAAGTTGTTTACTGTTTTAGATAAAATATTCAAAAACACAAAAAGATCGAATTCAGTAATCTTTTATTTATTAGAAATTTGTAATTCAGTTCTTTAAAAAATTTTTTATTGATATTATAAAATTATATAAAATATCTATAGATTTTTAGGGTTTTAATTTATATACATTTATAACTATAAAAACAAAATAGTTTAACTAATATTGTTTTTCATTCCAATAATTATATATGTTAATTTAATTTCATTTCTTTTAATTGTTTCAATTTTCTGCATTTACATTTTAGCGTAGCTTAAAATATATTTATTATAATTTAAATGGTAGATTACTAATATATCATTATCCAAAAAAAATCATTGGTATTTATAATTTCTATGAAAGAATAAAAGTACGCGATAATATTATAAATTATTAATTTTTTTAGTATTTAGTAGTTTCTCAAAATACAAATTATTTAATGAAAATTACGATTCTTAAAAAAACTTCAATATCCCTACCAAATTGAAATATATGCCTAATTTATATAAAAAAATACAATAATTATCTACTGCGTGATAAGTCAATGTTTTTATTATTACAACAAAATCACAATAATATTATTATTTGAGCATAAAAATAAAAATAGAAATAGAAAGCATACAATCTAGAAAATACTTATAAATTAGAAGTGATCTCACTATATGTTTTTATTGGTGCATATTTTAATAAGAAATACGTGCTTGATTTTTAACCCCGAAACCTTTACTCATGGCGCAATACAAGAAGTTGAAAAAAAACAAATTGAATAATAATAAATTTTTATTTATCATATGCGGATTAAACTATTTTAGATTTGTACAACACACAAAAATATCTAAAATATATAGAAACTTGCGCATTTATCAAACAAAAAAAACAAAAAACATTTTATATATTTCCTAAAATTTACAAAGCAAAAATTAGTTTTGATACAAATAGCATCTTTTCAAACACAATTTTTTTTAGATTATTTTATTCTTTTAGAATATTGTTTTTCTTATATAATTCATGCAAAATAGAAAAAAATTAGAAAACATTTTATGATAAAATGAAAAGATGGATATTAAAAAAACATATCAAATATATTAATCAACCATTTAAAAAAATTTTCTAAATTTATTTCAGATAAATGGAGAAAATATATTTTTTTAAATAACATGATCTTAAAAATCGCATAAAATTGATTTACTTTGTGTTCTTATTGAAATTATATTAATATTTATTTATCATATTTCAAAAGAAATTATTTTTTTTTAATATTTTCCAGAGCAATACAAATAAATCGAAATATAAATCATAAAAAATCACAATTTATGTTTTTTAGATGAACTAAAATCTATAAATTTATCAAATTGAAAGATAAAATGTAAAATTTTTATAAATAGAAAAGACTTTATATTTTTGTATATTTATCATCCGATAAAGTTTCACGGAATATAAAATTGAGATTCACAAAATTTATACAATGCAAATTTGTAAGTTTTTTGTGCAGAATTTATAATTAATTATGTAAAATAAAAATAATAAATTTACCGCTAATTTGTAGAAAACATTCTTAAAAATTTACCTAATAGATGTTCTGAAATCTGCAACTTTTTGCATAATTATAAGAAAAAATTGACAAAAAAATTTATAGATAATAATTGATTAAACTGAAATGAAAAAAGTCAAAAAAATATATCGAAATTGTATGTATGTTGTTTACAATTTATATTTTTAAATTCGAAATGAATGTGCAAAAACTTAAAAAAAACAAGTCGAATTTTTCAACAGCATCATGTGGGTATTGATCAATTGAATAAACGAAAAAAAGAAAGATAAAATCTAAACAAATGTTTTTAGTACTAGCTTTCCCTCGTAAAAGTCATCAAGTTCGGCCAATGATAAACTTTTTTAAGATTTAACTATATTATCAAATGAAATTTTCACGTTTTTTTGTCTGTGATTGATTTCAAAAAAATAAACTTGTTCTGAATTTTAGGGCTTTTTATATCTATTAAAACATGAAAAATGTTTAATATATAATTTTTTAATAATTTTGATACTTATATGATAAACCTTTTAAAAAAATTTATTGGTTGTTGATTATGATACACGGAAACATTTATTGTTGTGATATTTTATTTTAAGGTTATGAAATCGCTCGTCCAGAAAAATTATAATATTGTATTTTATTTTTTTTTGCCTCCTTTTTAAAAATAACTTCTGTAAATAAATTTGATTTGTAAATAAAACGGTATTTTTATGAATTTCAAAATGCAGCGATCTGTCATAAACTTAATTAATTTTAATCAATATATAATTGATCAATTTAAAAAAACACGAAAAATAAAAGTTTTGCTTGGCAGTATATTAAATACATTGATAATTATGAAAATTTGTAACAATAATTTAGATAAAAAATCAAGAGTCCTAGAAAAACATATTTTTTGATAATAATTCAACTACCAAAACTAACACAAAACATACAATAGCATATTTTATTGCCTCAAAGTCTTGGAAAACGCTTTTCTAAATTTTTTTTCTTTTCTTAATAGTTTTAATACACCTTTTTTGGTAAATTCTTGACACCCTTATATTCTAATTGTTCAACATTTTTGACAATCTAACTAATTCGATGTAAGAACCTAGCAATATAGTGTCATAAGCATTTTTAAATGCTAACATTAAATGTCTTTGTTTTTTTTTAAGATTTTTTCTATAGTACGGTTCAGGTACAGGAGAATATTTACAATGAATATATATGTATTCAGGCACGAGCAGAAAGTTATGGTATATAGAAGCAAAATAGGTATATATATACCAAATTTCTAAGCAAACCAACCAATGCAATCAATTCAATAAACCATGGTAATACTATGAAATATTTGTTGCTCAATAAATTATAATTTAATATCATACACGAAAAATTATAGATAAAAGAATGATTAAATATATTTGTTTTAACCGATACTAAAAATGAAATTTATTGTTTATTACGCGTATTCTATGTCAAAAAATTTCATGCTGTTATGAAAATCATATGCAAACAAATACTAACAAATTTAAATGCTACAAATATAAGTTAACAAAAAGGATGCTTTTTTTGTTTAAATATTTTATGTTTTACTTGGGTATTGTGCTAATACCTTTATGATAATATATATACGCTTGATTTAAAATCACTACTAGTCTAGTTTTGTTCATAATTGTCGAATATATATTAGCTATTTAATATACACGAGTAAAGAAAAATATAAAGTGATGAAACCGCGTGCTAAAATATAAAGATTGTTATAAACTTTTCAATGGAACTCAGAAAACACATATATTACGAACAAATAGAATGGAAATTTATCTTAGATTAATAATTATTAAAAATTTAAAAATGTTGTAAATGTACTTCATTCGACAGCTCAACATATTTGACTGTATTTTCAAACATATATTTTATACCCAAGTGATTCTTTCAATGATTTTTGAATATTATTCAAATTCATAATATAACTATACAAAAATTTTCAAAGTGTATATGCTAATCGATTTTTTTATATTTATATATATTAAATATCAATTAATATTTAAAAACATCAACCATCATAAATTTTAATATGTATAATCAAGTGTGAAGAAAAAAATTACTATGCAAATTCAAAAATCTTTAGTGATCATAAAAACTACAACATATCAGAAATTTTACATAATTAATGTTTTAAAGGTTTTTTTTATCGGAAAATCTTTTAAAGCTAATATTTTTTCATTGTTTTCATTCAATAAAAAAATTTTTATACAATGGTTATATTTGCCTAAACGACCTCTATTTCCACTAGATTTATTGTCCAAATTAGAAGAAATCAAAAAACGTTGTGTATTTTTTTAGATTGCTATTATTATTATCATCACCGATAATTTTAACCAAGAATATATAGTTTTTTAGAACCGGTAAAAAAAACACTTAATTGTAAGATGCATCATCAATACTGAAATTATTCTTAGCGGTTAAAGAATAAGTTAAATTTACTATCAAAAATCAAATGCTAAAAAATAAATAAAAAGATTTGGAATATATGACCATTCTTTTTGTATTAAAAAATACCATTTTTTTATCGTGTTTTGCAAACGAAAATTTTAATTATTAAAAAAACAAATGTAAAATAAAAAATTATGAAAAATGGAAAGCAAACATATATATCTATATTAATATTTAATCAATTATTAGCGAAATAATTTATTGACCTTTGAAATTTACATCACAATAACTGGTTTTCTAATTATCTTTCTATCACCAAAAAATTTGACTTGTCAATAAATTGGTAACAAGTCAAATTGTGATATTTATTACACTTTTTGACAATTAACAAATAAAATATAAAAAAATTGCACAATTCATATGACAGAGTAAAAAATATGACATAATAAAACAAATGAAATTCCAATAAAACTAGATCATAATCAGATCTTTTATTTTTTTTAAAAAAAATATTTTTAGGTTATTTAAGCCGCAAAATTTACAACAAAACAGCGAAGTAACGCCTAAAATTAGACAATTAATTTTAAATAATATTTTATTTTTTTAAAAAAACTTGTAAAATCTTTATTATTAGTAAGTTTTTTAAAATTATGTATGGTTATTATGATTTAAAGCACAAACTAGTTATTATGTTTAAATATATGTTTATAAATATATTTATTGGAGGTTCTGCCACTCATCAAATAGAAGATTTACATGCAAAATGTATTAAAAATCAACCAGCTACAACAAAAAATGTAGTCTCTTATCTTAAAGAGAAAAATAGTGAATAGAAATCAAGCGACTGTAAGATCAATAAAAATATGCAGGAAAAAATATACAACATAATCTATGAATATAATACATAAAAACCAAATGTTTCTAGAATTTATATTTTATAATTCTTTTTTTTTCGTTTGCTATTTTTTTTTAAATTATCTCTCGGTCCAATCTCGAAATTGAAAAAATTCCCCTATATGCGTGATAAAAACTTTGAGACGTTTCTAGATAAGAATAAATAATGGTGATATGTGTTTATTAAAAACAATGTATTTCAATTAATATTTACATTTTTTAAGATATCGTAGATTTTAATTTAGATATTTGTGGATGTTAAAGAATATCATGCTTCAAAACCATTAAAATGAAATCATTATAAATCTAAAATCCTTTACTTCAACTTTCAGGAACCTTAAGTATAAAAACAATAGAAATAAAGTGAGCCCATGAAAAAAAATAACAAAATAATAAAAAGGAAGAAATATACCTTAAGCGGACAGACATTTATAAAAAAAGTATTTTTAATAAATAAAAACTAACTTAATCCTTTTCTCATTTATTTCAAATACTCTTTTTCTTAGATCATGATGTTACTAATATTTAATCCGTTCTATTTAACATAAACGAAAGCCCGAAAAATACGCAAGACTCGCCGCTAAGCGTAATGTTTCACAATATTAACAAGTGATTATTATAAGTTTGCCATCTAATAACACATATTTTCATATACTAAATATCCAATTACATGTTTTGGGTACGCATTAAAGAATAATAAACCTTTAAACATATTATTAATGCATCTAGGTGTGCTTGTACATTAGTAAGTATAAGTAATAAAATTATCCTGGTATAATTGGTCTTTTTTGATTATACTTTCCGTGTTTGGTGCCACTTTAACGTGATTTTTTAAAACCAAGATCGATCACTGTTAAATAAAATTGTTACTAATAGACCAATTATGGTTGTATTTATTTTCTATTTTCATTAAAAAATAGATTTTTAAAGATAAAAATTTTATGGAAAAAAAATTGAAGTCAATATATCAATTTACATTTAATGTTTTAAATACACACAAACATTTATATAAACCCATATAAGAAATTATATTTACCAATCAATTAGTTACATATCTATATATTAAAACAAAATTGGAATTATAACAGAATAAACATAATATAATTAATTTTCCAGCAAAATTTCACAAAAAATAAAGAATTAAACAAAATGTAGAAATTAAAAACTATTTTATTAAAATTCAAATAATACATTTATCCTATAATTTTTCTATGTAACTTAATAACAAGTTCAAAATTATTTTATAAATATACTAAGAATTTAATTTTGAAATTATCAATTAAAAAAATCACATTTTTTTTTCTTATTTTACTTTAACTATAATAATTATGAGATTAGGAATCAGCGAAATAATTTAGAATTTCATTCTAAAATTTATTATTAAAAGTTTTATATTATTTTTTTATGTAACAACAAATTGCTTTAGTTTTAGATCTTATAATATGTATATTTTGAAATTATTAAAGATATAAAATATTTTTTTTTAACTAAATTTATTTTTTTGCTATATTTTCTGTATTTAGATGAATATTTTCACCAAGAAACAGAAATTGTATTTTTATATGGAAATTTCTAACCAAGAATGAATAATTCTTTTATAATTTTGTATCTATAAATATTTGTGTAGGTACTATTTACAAACTTCTTATCTAAAAATTAATCGAAAACAATTGTAAAAAATGTGACTATAATTTTTTAGATCTTTCTGCAGTACAAAAATTTTCAAAAAACAACGCAATAATGAATTTATGGAAAATTTTTATAAAAAATTCTTAGCGAAAATATAAAAATATCACCAAGTGCAATAATAATTAATTTTAATTGAATTCTGAGTTTGACTAACTAAAAAAACTTAACAATTATTTATTTAATAAGTAAAATATGTTGAAAAAAATTTCAATGGTAGGCAAAACAAATTACGAATTATTTTTTAAACTTATCCTTCATCTATGGCGCAATTTACTTGGAATGTAAATCCTTGAGGGTAAAAATATTACCCTTTTTTCTTTAAACTAACTTTTGGTTCCCAAAAAACACCCTTTAAATGTTTTTTTTCTGCGAAAAATATAAAACTGACGATAGATGTTAATTCGACAGCACACACATTATTGTATACATATATTTTGTGTCATTGATGAAAGCAATTATTAGATTTAAAACAAGGAATTATGGTAAATGGCTGGTTTACGAAAAGTTTAATCACGAATAAAAGATAATTTATGTTTAAATTCTAAATGAAAAAAATTTAAATTTTACAGAAAAATATACACCAACATTTTTTTGTACATTTTTTAAAATATGATGTTTGTTGGGTTAGAGCCTACTTTAACAAGTAACAAATAACATGTATTTGTTTTCTTTTTTATTGGTTAAAAAGATGAAATCTAATATTTTGTTTTCAAAATTTTAGAAATGATTGTTTATTTCTTTTTTTATTATAACAATTGTTTTTTTGATCAATATATTTGATGTTTTTGATGTGTTGAAAGACTAAGACTCTATTGATCATATAAATTTGGCAATCAATTTATTTTTAGATTATTTACAGGTTGCTATAATGTATTAGAAAAAGTCAGTACATTGATTAAAGGTGGAAAAAGATATTTTTTCTTAGAAAACAAATTTTTTTTAAATAAACAAACATATTAAATATTTATGTCTTGCAAAATTTTTAATTTCCTTTCAATTTTGATTAAACTCAATTATCCAACAGTGTTAACTATTCAAATTACATGTTTAAAAGCAAAAAATGCGTTATCGCATTTAATAAGAACATCTACAACACATATTTTTATTTTAATGGAATAAAGATATAATTCATTTGAACGTACATTATTATTCAGTCTATGATACAAAAACACATATTATGACTATAAAAATTTAAACAGTGTAGCTAAAATGATGCAAATTGTGTAATTTTGTAGTTTATCAAAATGATATTAATCCAAAAAACAAGATATGACTATTTGATAAATATAATTATTGTATTTAATTGATATAATAGTTTTGCAAATTGAAATCAGAATAGTACACGATTAGCGAAAAATCACATTTTTTAAAGAAATCTATGCATTCATATTGTTGTTTATTAGTTTTAAATTTATTTGATTTGATAAAGAAAATAATTCATAACAAATCAATAAATTAGATTAAAATATCACAAACGGAAATTATTAAATAATTAATAAAATTATGTTGATAAAAAATACTTAATTAATTTCGATAAGAATGTTTTTAAGTAATCAATTGTTTTTTTAATGATGATTACAGTAATTAATGATTGAAACTATATTGATGAAGAAAATAATTATTTTATTGATCAAATAAATTATTTTTAATATAAATAGATTGATAATAAACTAAGAATGTTTTTTAAGAATTTTATTAAAAATAGAAACAAATTTAACAAACCTACCTTTTCTTGTACATATATTAATGTCGAGCGCTAAACAACCAACCTGCGAGTTTCGCAACGATTAACTTCAAAAATCAAATGAATAGTCGTATTTTTAAACGTCGATTTGAGAAATATCAATTTTACTAAATTTAAGTACTTATAAATTATAATTATCGTAAGTAAATAATAATATCAAGTTAAAATTTTATTAAAATATAAGCATAATTCAAATATTTTGATTTTTTAAACAAAATATTTTATTTTTTTATTATATATTAATAATATTTTTTTGATAAATTTGTATTTATTTTTCAAATAAATGATCTTTTAGGAATGAAGCATTGCAGAATTATGGTTATAAATGTTTTTTATAGCTTTTTTGATAAATACTCTGTTTTAATTAACATATATTCATAATAATTCAAACATAAAGAAATTAAGAATTTGTTGATCTTGTTTTATTTTATTTTAAATAGGTAAATTTTTATATCCGAACATTCAATGCCAAAATTATAAGGAATGTTTTATTTTATGGATAATAATTTAAAATTCATATTGAACCAGTCTAACTACAATTTGAACAGATTTGACACGATTTGAAAAAATTACCACAAATAGAATACGGTTAAAAAAGTTATGCTAAAAGTATAAAGGTATTTATGTTTTATTAAATAAAATTATAAATGAACAATGATTTTTTTTATTTCAAAAATAATAATAATTTTATCAATAACTCAAATCGTGCGCATAATTAATAGAACAAACCCAATTATATTATTGAATTACTTTAACAAAAAAGTCTATATCCGATAGGAGTGTAGAAACAGAAAATCCATTTGTCATTATTCTAATTAATTATTATAATATTAATATCAGTTTTGCTAATCATAATTAAAAAAAATATTATATTGTTTTATTCAAGTTTTTTTCAATGAAATTTTAATTACAATATGCAATTTATATTATATCAATATCATAAAGTATAATTTTTACAGCCATTTAAAGTTTTTTCGGTAAAAATTGATTAAAATGTTGTTATGAAAAATTTAAAATTAAATTTCTTTGTTTATTTTATAAAACAAAAAAAAATAATGCAGAGTCTGAAAGAATCGTATAATTTTTGAATTATAGAAAATATAGCTTTTTTAGAAATAAATTATTTGTAGAAATCAAAAAACCTAGAAACGTTAAAATACTTGATAATTTTTTTAAATTATTATGTATTCTTTTAATTTAAAATATACAGTTTTTTGGTGAAAATAGTTACTTTTTTGCAATTACGCTTACATATTTAAAAATAATTATATCTAAATGAAAGGAAAATCATAATAATTGATGAAAAATTTTCTATGTTTTTCAGAAAGGGTATTTTTTTACTACCCAAATTGATTAGCCTGTCGTGAGCATAGCGCGGATCGCTCGCTGTTCGCGCGACAATTAATAATAATTTATAAAAAAAATAATAAATATATGTGCAATTTTTTGAGGTTAGAAATATAAAGAAATTTGTTTAATAAGATTAATTTTTATATTCAAAAAAAGTAGTAATTCACTTTGATAAATCAACTATTTTATTGATTATTTTATCTGGATTATTATTCAACAAATGTGCTATTTATATTTTTTTGAAAAAATCAGACGAAACCATATAATATTATTAATCATCAAATAAAATTTGAATATATGCTATTTCTTCTGTTTAAAATTTTGTTGAAATTTAAAATGCATTTAAATTCCCCATATGTCTACACCAGCGAAAAAAAGACTTTTAAAAGATTTAGCTGAAGTTGAAAAATCTGATACGAAAATATTTGTGCACCCTATTTTCAATAATATAATGCACTGGGTATCTTTGATAAATGGACCGGATAAAACGGACTATTCGAATGGTATTTTTACACTTCTATTGACATTTGATGAGTCTTATCCTTTCACACCGCCTAATATAACATTCATATCTGAGATGTTCCATCCAAATATTTATCCAGATGGGAAAATATGTTTAGATGTTTTGGGAATCAGATGGAGTCCTGCGTTTAGTGTTTTAAGTATTCTACTATCTATTCAAAGTTTGCTTAGTGAACCGAATTTAAATAGTCCTGCTAATCAGGACGCTGCACAGATGATTTCTGAAAATCCAGATAAATATCGTGAAAAAATAAAGGAAATGATATTATCCGGTTTAAAGGATATTAAAAAGCACTATTTTTCCGAAAAAAAGATGTTATAGATTTTATTAAAATTATTTTTTTATTCTAATGTTTTTTTGTTTGTTATTATTCTAAAAGAAGTTTTTAAAATAAAATATTAATATATTTATTGATTTTTTAAGTCTTCAGGAAATAGATTACCAATAAATTAGACTATCGATTTTTTTCCATCCATATAAATAATTTACAATTTTGCAATAAATACAAACCTAGATAGCTATACAATAATTTTTAAATATATAATTAGTTTATGAATGCATGAGAGCATTTTTTTCTAATCCCAAACACACAGATAACCATATAAGACATAATATAAGATGAATTTTTTGTTGCATAACAAATAGATATAAAAATAAATGAAATCAGTTTTGCCATAACATAAACGTAAAAAAAATTAAATAGCTTTTTTTATGATGTAGTGAATAAAAGTTACTTATAATTATTATTACTAATTATGTGTTTATATAATATATAAAATGCATTTAGGCTATCAAAAAATATGATTTTCTGTGTTCATTGAAAACTTATTCTAATGATTAATCAAATAAAGTTCTGTACTTTTTGGCAAAAATGAAAACCTGTTTTAATTTAATATAATGAAAATCGTAAAGTTATTTTCATCTAATGAACATACATAATATCTATAAACAAAATATTAGTTTATAATTCAAAAAAATGTGCATTCAAATGCTATAAATATCAAAATTTTTCATATATGAGCTCAAACCGACATTAAACGAAAAATAGTGATCTAATTATGAAAATATTTTTTCTGAATATTTTCAATGATATTAAAAAATAAAAAAATTTTTTACATTTGCCAAGAAATGAGAAAGCGTGGCCAAGATAAATTTTGATTTACAAAAATATATTTTTTATTTATTAAAAATTCTTTTTTTAGTGTAAAAATGTTGTGATTCCTAGATTCATATGTTAAATCAATTTTAAATGGTTTCATCAAAGGAAATAATGTAACAAATACGACTATAAAATATCTTTTTGAATGAAGAAATAAATATAAAAGCAATTTTAAGAAAGAAAACAGAAATATCATAATATAATTGGAATGATAATAAATATAATTTATTCTATCAATTCATTTTGAATCTGTGATACCCATTCATTCTTTATAACCTCTGATAAACGAATTCTAGCTTTGGGGTCGGGTTCTAGCATACCAGCTAGCAAGTTTCTCAATCCATATGGTAACCTAAAAAACAAACCTTTATCGTTATATCTGTTATCAATAAAAAAACTATAAGAATAACAATTATCAACAGCTTCTTTGAATGGAAAAAAACCAAATATCAAGATGTATAGAACAACACCTAAACTCCATATATCTAATAATTCACCATCACATTTATTTGTAGGGTTTTTGTACAATTCTGGCGCAATATATGGGGATTTTAAACATCGATATTTATTCATGAAAAAATTTTTACAATTTTCCTCACTGTAAGTTAACTTAGATAGCCCACTAAGAATCAGTTGATTTTTATCGTCTACAAAAATATTCTCAAGCATAATATTATTATGAAAAATTTGATTATTATGCAAGAATTTTATTGCGCTTAATAATTGTATAAAAAAGGATTCCACTTCATCAATAGATAGTTTTTTTTTATTTCTCAAAAACTTCACTAAATCACCATTTGAATAAATTGGGGATAATATATAGATTATACCATCGTACATAAAAATATCTATAGATTCTATAATATTTTTTTGTATTAATCTACGTCTTTTTTCAAACTCAATTGATGATTTCATAATATACTCTTCCGTGGTATATTTTTGATCTTTTGCAAATAAACTTTTACAAACAAAAATATTTTTCGTTATTATATCCTGAACCACCAAAAAATGGTGGCTTGATCTTTTTACCATTTTTTTTGATAGTATTATATATTTTCCATCAATTCTTTGCTGTTGCTTTCCATAATTTTCGTAAAAAATCGACTCATCTGTTATTTTCCCTTTTGAAAAATATCTAAAATGTATCCCAAGAAGTAAAAAACGTATTTTATCAAATATTGATGTTATTAATGTTTTCATTCTGTTCCCTAGCATCTACAGATTTATGTGAAATTCCAGCAGTAAAAGGAGTTCCTATCATTCTAATTCATGTCATAGATTAGAATATGAAAAGGAGTGGCACAAAACCAATTAATATTATTTATATTTGATACAATATTTTTAAGAAATTTCGAAGATTGCGTGCATATATATTTTTGGTATATGATTGTATCATTGGTTTTCTTTATCAACTATTATAGTATTTTTAAGGATTTAATACCAATTTGCCAGATCAGCATTTCTGTTATGTTATCTAAATAACAAAATATTCTACACCAATAATTTTTAAAACATGTTTTATATTTTTAAGGAATCACTTTTGGAATATAAATTGCATATAAATAGATTGGAAATCTAAAAAAGTATATAATAACCAAATTGCAACTAAACCTTTTGCTAATCCTCTATTTAATCACTTGGATAAAAGTTCAAACATTGATTATTATCGATTTTTTTTTCGCAAAATTAATGTATGAAAGTATCAATTTTTTTAAAAGGTTTTGTTGACTATTTAAAACTGATTGAGTATTTATTCTTTTTTTTTAATAAAGAATCTTATAAATGCATATTTTAATCTGAATCACAACTGTGAACTAATAATTTTAAAATCCTTTACCTGCTATTTATTTCGAATTTTATACGCAAACTTTTTAAAATACAATAAAAAAGCAAAAACCATTATTTATTTTTATTTTTATTGTACAAACTGTTTTGCAAATGTATAATATTTATGGCAGAGTATATTATTTATTGAAGATAAATCCTTTGTTTTTTAAAAACAATAAAGTTAAAAAGTTTTTATTTCGGAAATTTTGTAATTAAAAATTCAATAAATAATTTCATTTTGAACAATGTATAATTAAAAAATTCAGATTATGTGAACAATTCAACACTTTTTGTATAAAAAACAGAGTAAAACAACAATTTTGGAAGAATAACATAGCAACAAGGTAAAATATAAAACAATGTATTTGATATCGGGAAAATGTTTTACCTTTATCTTTTCGAAAATTCGTTAATTTGCCAATCCAAAATTATTAAAAAATTAACATTTTTATAAAAATGAACCAAAAAAGGATTTCCAATAATTTAAAAAATTTTTATAATGATGTTAGCGTTTTTTTAAAAAAAACGAATGAAAAAGAATATAAGTTTAAAGGAATTCAATGTGTTTTGGTGCCAAAAGTAAATGATATCACTAATCATCTATGAAAACAGTTATTAATGCGGTTTTGTTTCATAATACAGAAAAGTAAGTACAACAAATTAGAAAAATAAGAAAATGGCTATTTTTGTTTCCCTGTCTGCAGTTATTTTAAAAAAGGTAACATAATTTAAGAATTATTGGAGGAGAGATGCAAGTAAAATATAATAAATTTCTTAGACTATTTAATTTACCAATAACTGATTTTATTTTCTGTTCAGTAAAATATTTTAGTACTATTTATTGGAAGAAGTAAGTTTTGATGATTAATTTATTTTTTTATTGCATTCTTAAAAAGCATACTTCTCTTAATTACAATCAATTTATAGAAATTTTAATTTATTTGATCAATAAAACTATTAAATCCCTCAGCAATAAATAAATTTAATCAAATGCCATATCATATTTAAAAAACTAATTGATTCTTAAAACATCATTATCAAAATTAATAAAGTAGTCTACTCAACATAAAATTATTGATTAATGAATTAACACGTTTATAATTTTTATTATAACTAAATAATTGATTTTTAAAATATTTTATTAATCAAATAAATCGATTTGACATTGATAAACAACGCTATTATAATCTAGTTTTACTATAGAATAATAATCTGGTTTATGAGAGTTTTCATACTTTAAGCCATAACTTAAAATATTAAAAATAGAATCTGGCCTTTTGATAATATTAATATATTATAGATACACGAAGAAATTAAAATTTGTTTAATAGCTTATTTAAATTAATATTTTTTTATTTAAAAATGGTTTTGTTGTTATCATATATATAATGTTTCCAATACATAAAAGATTAATTAAAATGAATAACCAAAAAAACAATAAAAATTTAATTGTTGTAAATATTATGATTTTTATAAAAATAAATTAATACATATTTAGGTTTGGAAATAAAATAATTTAGATTGGGTAAATCATAGTTTTAGTGGTTTTTGTGATAAAATTTATCCCGGTTTTCCTTTATATTGTTCTTGCTAATAAATTAAACGCATGAAAATTTTTATATTTGATTTTTTTAGTGGCAAAATATGCGTTAATTACTTTTCATAGCCATAAATTTAAAGATTTATTATCTACAACAGGTAAATAAAATCATTATTTAATTAAAAAATCATATTTGTTAAATTCAAGTTATCCTTTAGATAAACATTCGAAGAAATAATAGTGTTGGATGGTGTTGGATTATTAATATTAGAAAGTGAAAATACTAATGCCTTTTGTAATGCATATTTATTTATTTATTTGGGACTGTTTATATGGTTTAAATTTTTAATTAAACCAATCAACAAAAATATCAAATTTTATTCAAAAAACAAATAAAAAATATTTCTTTCTATTCATTTCAAAAACTTCATCTTTGATATCAAAATAAGATTCAAAACTAACAAACCTTTTTATAAAAATCTTATCTTTACTACCAATCAAAAAATGCCAAATATTTTTTAGTTAGTTTTCTATGCGAATGAAAAAAAATTTTACTTTTAAATATTATAATTTTTACACGATAATAAATTGCGTCTTTAAGCATATTTCAACATATAAATACACAATAATCAAAAAATTACACATAAAGGATATCAATTTAAAGTATATATTATTTTATTGTGACTTTTTTGATATATTTTAATCAAAGTAAAAATAGATGTAAATTAATTAAAAAAATATTTGAATCAAGGTAAATTGATATAAAATTCTATTTGAAAAATTTAACAAAATTTTTAGTTGGAAGATTTAAAATTCTATCTAAGTTTTAAACATATAATTATAAATCCTGAGTTCTTTCAATAAGACTAACTTTTCAAAATTAATGTCAATATATAATTTTATTTTATTTCCAACTTAAAATATTTTTTTAATTCATGTTTCTTCATTTATTTTTTAGCTTTCTGTTATTTTTTCTTAATTTCCTTTTTACGATAAAAACTTTATTTTTTTGGTTTCTTTAAAGAAACCAGATTTCACTTATTTCAATGCTGATATAGTTTCACAGGTTTTTACACTTAACTTAATACGCTCTTTTTGGTGTTTTTTAATTAGTACACGAACTACTATTTTTACTCGACCATGGATTTTGGACATCTTCAATATTGTATCATTCCACGTAATACTCTTTAATAATACACCATCAACATAAATAAAAATTTGAAATTTGAATACATTGTCTGAATCAGTTCTTAATTTCTAATTTTTTGTAAATTTGTGGCTTGATTTCTTAATCCAATGCCATTAGTGCTGTATTGATGAAAAAAGGACTTCACCTTACTGAGCTTTTGACTGATGGTGTGACCTTACTAGCGGTATTTAGTGCAACATGCAATCATAAACTGCTTTACTTGTTTGAAAAATAGTTGTTTGAAATGTGTTTCTTATTAAAATATTATTTATACTAAGGTATTTCTTTCGAGAATGTTTTATAAAAGATATATAAAAACGAATTTGTAGGTAAAAATTTGATGTAAACTTGTTGTCCGAGCGATAAGAAGGGGTCTGTCTTTCTCCTAGTGTCTTGTCATATTCTCTATTCATTGTAAGTTAATTATTTAAAGACCCATTCTCATCGTCTTAAATATTTAAATGAATGTAACACAATATAATTGGTTGTTTCATTTTTGAATCTCACTCGCGTTTTCTTTTTTTTGACAAGATTCAAAATGAGTCCGTGCTGATCTTTAATAAAGTAATACATAAAAAAAGAATTGATTATAAATGTATGCAAATGAAAATAGTAAAACAACTTACATAAAAACGCCAATTTTTACCTTTTTTTAAACTTATGAATTATTTCTTTTTCTAAAAAAAAACAATATATTACACAATAGTTCAAATTGACCAAATAAATCAACAAAAAATCACCATGTAACCTGTCTGTATGTTATAATCAGTTTTCAAATATTTTTATTAAAATTTGGTGTTTTTACAAGATATCCTTTAGATTTTCAGCTTTTATTTTAAGAAATCTAATTTATCACTAATATAAGATTTTTTATATCTTTACGATGTTCTCAATATTTTTGCCATAAAAAGCAGAATAATTGCCGTTTTTATTATTGTATTTCTACATAAAGAAGTAAATTGAAAATATATATATTTATTTTTTGAAGATCAAATTTATTTTATCTAACATCTACAATACTCTTTTTCTTTTTAAGTTATCATTTTTTTTATTTACATTATTGATTATATTAATTGTCCTGTAAATAAGGAACACTGTTTGTTTTAAAATAAAATTCCAGAAGATTAGGAATGTTTTTGTTGCTATGTTTATTATTATTATTACTAAAATTATTGCTACTAATATGATTACTTCTAACATAATTGCTACTACTATTATTACTACTACTAAAGTTATTTTTATTATGTAACATTCTCCTCTTTCTTTCTCTCTTTTTTTACTTAAATAATTTTTTTGTGCTTTTTCTTATCTCTAAAAAATCACAAAAAAGTTCAAATATAGAAATGTTTTATATTATTTTTTACGTATACTAATTTCTTTAATTTTTAAAATAAAATTAGTTTCACAAAACTATAAACATAAATTTTTTTTTAAAATGTCAAAAATATAAATTATAAACACATTGCTTTAATAACTAATATTAAAATATTAAATATATGTGATATTGTATATCACATTAATAATTACAAATTTAATAATCATAAGAATGTGGCTATTTACAAGAATAAAAAAATAAAACCACTGTAATAAGATAACGCAAATAGATGACACATTGAATAATTGTTTTTATTATATTATTATATTACTTATATAATTTTTATTTAGTGTATTGCGCTCCAAAAGATTCCATGCATAAATCGATAAATATAAAATTGTGTTGTAAATAAACGAGTACAATCATTAAAATATTTTTTATTTGTCCAAGAAACTTGAAAAATTTAACAATCAATATTGGAATACGTTTTTAAAAACTAAGAGTAGTTAATAGTTAATTGATGTTGTGGCATGTTCTTCATGAGCTATTTTGGAGAACAAAAATAATTAATTATCAAAAAAAACATTTTTTTGTATAATTCAGGTTAATCTAAATTGAAAAGAAAATATAATATTTTTGTAGACATTATTTGTTAAGTTTATCATTTGATAGACAAATTTAGTTTCTGAGAACCAATCATGTTTTCTATCTAAAGTAAGAAAACCGTGTTTCATCAATGTATCAAGCCATCTGTTAAACATAAAAAAATTTGTCGTTATAATACGTCAAAAATTTTCAACATATTAAACAATAAAAATTCTAAGAATGGCATAACATATAAAATTTAATAATTTAAATATGTAAAAATTAAATTGTAATATATTATTGTAACAAAAAAATAACAGAATAAAAAAATGTCATTTTCTTAGAGTAGCCTTAATCCAATATATATAATTAGAACAACTTTGATATGATACTATAATGACATTGAAATACATTCGACTATTATTATTATTATTATTAGTTTTTTTTTCAGTTTTTTATTTAAGTTGTGTGTTTGTATTTCTATTGTTCTTAATCATATATACAACAAACAGCTTTTATCAAAAAAAAGACTATAGTAACAAACAATATGAGAATCATGATAACAATTTGTTCAAGGCCTTGTATATCATAAATATTTTAAAGAAGTTCTTACAAAAATAAAGAATGAATCTCAGTAATATTAAAAAATTACAGTTGTATAAAGTAAATTACTACGCATGTTCTGTTTTAATTTTTTTTACGCAAATAATATACCCATGAGAGCAAAAAATTCAAAAAAATAGAGCACACAAAATATAATGATTATACTATTAAGAAAAAGATATTTCTGTTCTATTTATCCATGACTAGAAAGATTTATAATTGTAAATTGATTTTTAAGGTGATCTAACTTTTTAGAAGCAATATAAAATTGCAATACTACATTCTGTTTATTTTTATATTTTCTATACAAATGATTCACAATTGGAAAACAAAATTTCATATGAAATTATCATTTTTTGGCAATTTTTATTGGATTTGATTTGTCGGGATGAATACCTCCAATATATGAACGTGCAGATAATTTGTTTTTATTAAAAAAGAGACGTTTTTTGATACGAAATTTGATTATTAAAAGTTTATTGTTGCCTTTTAAAAACACTTTTTTATCAAAAAGTGAAATTGAAAAATCAAAACATTGTATTCGGCGAAATAAAAGACGCGGCATGTATAACATTGATACCTTTTTTAATTAAATTTCGACGCAATGTATTTTTATTATAAATGCTAATATACTTGATTTTTATATCATGTTTTAATAATAATAATATGTTATTTACAAAAAGCTAACAAATAATTGTGTTTTTTTATGTTTGAATTTTGGTGATAAATTATAATCAATTAAAAATTTTTATATTTGTATAAATATAGAAAAACTTTTAATGTAAATCGCATAATATATATTATTTGCATATTTTGTTTATTTTTAGTGAATCAAATGTATTTTTTTTGGTCGCATGTTTTATCTTCGCGCGCGACAGTTGCATTACAGTATTAAGGTAGTGAAAATTGAATCTTCACAGACAGGCTTATAAGCTAAGAACTAAAAATTGCAATCAAATAGCTAAGAAACACTTTATTTCATTTTTTTTCTGTATGAAGTTTGTAAAAAATATTTGTAAAAAAAATAAAAAATAGCACTTATATTCATATATTTTAAGGCACAACTCAAATTTTATAATATTTTGTGATGCCGCTTAAAGATGATGAAAAATTCTTGTAAACCTTATTATTTATTGGATTGGTTTTTTTCTAAAAATAAGGGCTTAGCAATGAAGAATTAATAAATGATGTTTTGATTGTATTTTGAATGAATTTTAAATGAATTTTAAATGAATTTTCAAAAAATTGTTATAATTACATTATCACTAATGTAAATTTAAGATAAAAAAAAAGTTAAAAATGCTCTTTCTTTGTTTCATGAAAGTCAATATATTAAAAAAATCAATCTTAAATTATGTCATTGTTATTAAAAAAACTTCAAATTAAGCAAAAATATTGGGGCGGAACGTTCTTATGTTTTTGAATAATTTTGTCTTTGCAATGAAAATGAATTTATGAAACATAGAGTTACGTTTCTGAATGTTTTATTTTTATAAAACTTTACTATTATAGGTAATATATGTAGCAAAAATCCAATAAATTTTAGGCGATAATTTTTCACATGGTATTTAAGCTTACTATAATATCAGTAATATATATTTTGTTTTTTGGTATATACATTTAATTACTAAAAAATCGTCCTTAATTAATAGAGCAATTTTTTTGTTTAATATGTATATTTTTTTCAAAAATTAACTTTATCAATTTAGAAAATTATATGAAACTTTCGAAATCAGATTTAATATTAAATTGGAGTAGAACCTTAAAAAAAGATGAAATATTTTTTTCGAGAATAAAAGGTTTTTTGATTAGTTTGACAAATTTAAAAAAAATGAAAAAATGTAAATTTTCATAAATTGAAAAAACGTTGTAAACTGTAATGCAAGAATTTAATTTATTGTTTAATTTTGTTTGACCTAACGTGGACATAACTAGGTCATTTATTGTAAATATAAATAATTAAAAACCTTTAAATTTCTAATTATATTATTCGGCTTTTCGAGAAGAAAATGATTAAATTTTATTTGATTTGGATTTAAAAATAAGGAGAATTTTAGAAAATTTGTTATTGTAGGAAACAAATATTTAAGTTTTTATTTCGATAAAACAAAAAAATTGAATTCAAAAACACTTTATATTTTTTATCAAGAAAAACATGCTCTTTTTAACATAATGATTTATCAAAAAAAAAAAGTATCGCATAAAAAGCATTATACAAAATCAATCGGTTTTAAATACTTGTCCTTTAAAGAATCATGATTTTTATTTAACTATAAATCTATATAAAACAATGTTTTTGTGTATTTAATGCATTCAAACATTATATATTGAAACCCCTTCTAAAAAACTACTAATTTTTTCATTATTAAACCGTTTGACTGAGAGGGAAGATCCTAATTTCAGTCGGAATTACTCATATTAGAAATAAATTTGTCACTATTAAGAGAAATCTAAAAATTTTCTACTCTAATGACCGTAGCTATTTAAGCTTTTTTATGATCGTTTACGACCAATCACATTAGTTAAAAAAAGATTAATTTCATGCATCAATATTCTCATAATATGTTGAATCAATAAATCACTTAAATCAATCAATTTCGATAAATAATAAATATATATATAATAAATTGAAATACATTTAAAAAATACTTAAAATCAAATTGTGATTTTTTTCAAAGCTGAATACATAAATAAACCACTCGAAATCAACAGTTCTGTTAATTTTGATGCGTTGTATCAAAATTTTATTCTTACTTTTATGATTATTATTTTATTTAATATTTTTTCATTTTAGTTCAATATTTCCCCTTTTTTCTGTATTTTCTTATTGTCATATTTAATTTATGCATATTAATTGCTTGATATTTTAAATCAATAAAGTAAATAATACCATCAACTTTCATGTTTAATTAATTTTGAAAAAATAAACAAAGAAAAAAATTTGTTAAAATGCATTAATACATTAAAAATATTATATACATTGTAAACATTTAAGACTTATTTTTCGCTGGATTTATTTATTATTCGTTTAGTTCAACGAGACATACTGTCAATTTGCCATCTATATTTATAGATTATTTTGATAAATTTTTAAATAAATTTACAATTTATTAAGATCAAAATTTTATTAAATTTTTACATGAAATTCATAATATATAATTAATAATTTCATAAGATATATTTTACTTTCATCACCATTAAAAATTCATAATGATTTGAAATTTAATTCTTTTACTTTAATAGCTATAAAAAAACAAAATATTATTATTCGTTTATTATTTCTTTTACTCACCGATTCTAAATAATTAAGATTACATTGTTGCTCGATGGCATAAATAATTCACAATTATAAACAAAAACCATTCAAAAGTATACTTACTTTTTATCAATCTAATATTTGTTTTTAGGCATTAAAAAACTTGTTTTTTATCCTATATTTTACAAAAAATGTATAATTTTAAAATTTGTTGCTAAATATCTATAGTTTTTTTTAAATAGAAACTGTCTTTATATGTGGTATTTAGTGACTTAAAAAACAGTGTTTTATAATATTTTGATTATAGATGGTTTTCTTCTTGTTTAGATTGAAATTTAAATATATAAAACATTTTTAATTTTAATTTTTGTTTTTTTATCTTCTTTAAAGTTTTTCATATCCTATTTACTTACGATATAAATAAACTAACAATTTATGTAATATTTTAAATTGTCGATAAAACAACCTAACTTTACATATTTATAAAAGATGACAAAATATTAAAAAAATCAAAATGTTTTTTAAAAAGAATGCAATTATTTAGCAGATCATCTCCAAAACAGGTCTGTACTTGTTTCATTTGTAAATGACTATATTAAGTGCCAAATCCCTCAATATGTGTATTAATAAGACATTTTAATTAGAACTAAATTTTTATTAGACCATTTGTTGACATCTATACATAAAAAATAAAATATTTTGTTATATTAATCCTTTTGTTAGTCGCAAAAACAGAAAAATTGTTTGTAGAAGCAATGGGTTTAATTAAAAGCAAAAATATGAAAAAGCTTTGATTTATCAAAAAAAGAAAAAATCAAGAATGTTGAGAAATACAAAGAATAAATTCAGAAAGAAAAAAGAATGCGATTTATGAAGAACAGCGATTATTATATTATCATAATCCTATAAAATCTCTTAAATAATCTAGATCATTATGCATATTACTTATGGCGACTATTTATTTGATTCATAATCTTGTTTTTAATGACATTAATGTTGTAAATGTCCTGTGACAACGGGGATGAAACATTTTTAAACTAGAATTCTAATGTAACAAAAGTTTTTTTCATTTGTAATTTATTAATTAACTATTTCCAATTCTTGATTGTTTTTAAGGTCGATACTATCGGCAATTTTTGCGTTATTACTACTACAAAAAATGTTATGATATTATCGCTATTCATATTTTCTTTATTACCCAACTCGCTAAATATTTTTTTCCTTTTTTTTGTTATTTTCTTTATTTCAATAGTTTTTGATGATTTTTTCTTATCTTTAAAAAAATTCGCAAACTATAAAATGTAAATGTTGTTATAATAAAAATTTATCTATATTAAATCTCAACATTTAAAATAAAAATGCATTTTAAATAATAGAAAGAAACGACCAATATTTAAGTCTGCCTTCAAAAACACTATACAATAAAATTTATTTAACTTCAAACTAATATGTTACTTTATATCACAGTAATTTTTTTTAGTACTGTTTATTGTTTTCTATAAGTTTTGTTTTTTTAGAAATCTATAATATATTTCTATATAAATCCTTGCAAAACGGTAGAATTATTTGCAAAAAATAGGTTTAATTTAATATAAAAAGATACTTTAAGTTTAATATTAAATTTACCAAATAAAAAAGTCTTCTGATCTATCTGACACATAACAAAATATTTTCTTTTATTCTAAATAAATATTAATGTCCAACATTTTTCATTTCCTAACTGTTCTATAAAGCATAAGTTTTTTTTAAATATAAATTTTAAGTTTCATGCTTAGGCTTATATCTACAATTACTTTACAAATGATTTGACGACTTCAAAAATTAAATCACTCATATTTTTGACGTAAAAAAATTGTTAATAAAGTCGATTGCTCATATATACACACTTATGATATCCATAACATTCAGTATTTAAAGTTGTATGTTGAGTAATCTTGGTAAAACCATTAATTTATACTAATAAAAAATAAGTCTTTAAATTTAGTGATATTAAAAGATTGCATTAGTTCATAATGGTTTTGTTTTGACTGATTTTAGGTTGATTGTGAAAAGGAATATATTTAAATGTTTTTTTAAAATTAAAATGTATTTCAAACACCCAGATAACCGAACACGGTAATACAAAACAATACTATCAATACAGCAATAAAAAATCGATAAAAAATATGATTAATTACAATTATTCCACCTTAGAGTTTTACTTTTTAAATAGAAAGCTCGAGAATAGTTATCACAGCACTGAAGAAAGGTTTAGATTACCTTTTCTAATTTTATAAAATTATAATTTACCAATATGAAATTGTTTTGAATGTCTGATTAAATAAAATGAGCAACAAACTATTTTTTGATGGTTTATTTGTTTTATTCGTTAGTTGGAAAAACTTAAAGAACAAAATATCACTTCAAATTAAAATTGAATTGAAAAAAAGAATATTCATTTTTAAATTTTTCTATTATGAAATAAAAAAAATGCAATATATAAGCTTTCCTTAAATAATCCAAATATAAGAAATATAACCAAGGCGAATATTGTAACCAATACACTTTTTTGATATTGGTCAAAATAAAAAATTAGAAAAATTAATTTCTTTTATAGTTTGACATTTCCAAATTATTTTGATAATTTAGTAAATGAATCCAAATTTTATAGATTTAAGTTATGGAAAAATATATTTCTTGTATAGTCTAAAATTATAATTATATTCGAATAAGATAGATATAGATTAATTTCATAAAAAAAAGAAATTGATAATTTAAAAAATAAAAACAAAAACAGACATATAAATAGTATATAATTGGGGATAAATTTTTACTGAAAAATTTCTAAAGAAATGATCATTTAGTTAATTTTGTCAAAAATGCTTATACTTGAGTTCTAAGATTATTGATTTTTTTTGCGATTATAAATGTTTAAAATATTAATTTGCACAGGATTTGTCAAAAAATTGTCGTTTTTGTGTATTAATTATCTATTCAATGATTAAAAATTTATTTATTCGCACAAAAAAGATTTAGATTTGAAAAGTAGGACATTAAAATTTGAAAACTAATCAATCATTTCGAAAAAAAATTACACATTATCAAAAAAAACGCCTTTTAATATTTATAATATACCTTTATCTAGCATATATTTATATTTTGTACAATAATTTAACTTGGAAATACAAATTGTTGATCTAAAGTAACACAAAAATAAACCTTATTGTTTTTAAAAATAAAGAAAACCTCTAAAAGTCACAAATATACGTTAACACACTATATATACACGCACATACATATATCAGGACTTATTATAAACATAAAAAAAAGAAATACAAATACGTAACAATTCTAATGATTATTTTCGAAACAAGGTGTTGTTTCGAATCAAATTATTTGCTTTTTTGAAAAATAAATATTATTTAAAAAATATTTATTTTAGTTTAAAAGATTTCCCGAATAAAAGCTCTTAAAATCATAGATAACATTTGAACGTTCTTTTTTTTCATCATTTAAGTTTCTTAAAAAGGAAGGAATGTTTTTCATTCCAAGTTTTTCTGTATGATAAAAAAACCACAAATCAATATTATCAATAAACTTGTAAAAGATATCATTTTCAAATTCAAGCTTAGACACATAATCTTTATGTTTAGTGTTCAAATGATTAAATACATTTTCTTTTGTATCAAATTGCTTGTCACATTGAGGTACACAACAGGAAAAAAAGTTTTCTTGTTCAGATACATATTTTTTAAATATATCATTTGTGATGTTTGATGTCTTTAAGAAATCAAGATTTTTCTTTAATGTAATTATTTCATTTTTCCTATTGAAAATTTTTCTTGTTAGAGTCTTTTCTTCAATCAGTCTTTGAACATCTGTAGTATGATGAAAGTGTTGTAAGTCTTTGATAGACTCGGGATTTGACCAATCATTTTTTTGGTCAATAGTAGAGGCTAATTTGCTAGAAGTAAGTCTTGAACTGTAATCATAATTTGAAAATGCTTTTGGTGTTTTTGTTTTATCATCCACAGTTACATCAAATGCATTTTTTACATCCTGATAATCTTCTATGTTTCTTTGTGATTCTTTAGTTTCATGTAAATTTTTATCTTGATTAAATATATGATAATCACCACATTCGATGACTAATTCAGCATGTGAATCATAATGATATGCGCAAAGATAACAATAACAGAAAACATATCTTAACAGTAAAATAATAAAAGCAAGACTTTTTCCTGTAATATCAATAGCGATCTTGTATTTATCACAAAATAACTGAAGTATTTTTTTACATCTTTCCACATCGCTTTCTTCTGGATCTAAAATAGATTCGTTAACAAACATTTTTTGCGTTGTAATTAAATCACAATTAAACTGGCAATCTAACACACGTAGCAGTTCTGCTGTTTCTTTTAAATTAGAATCGGGTTTTACTGTTATTATTGCAAACAACTGAAAATCATCAACATCATAATTCATTTGCATTTTACTGCGATTTCCATTTTTGCGAATGCAAAAATTCGTTTCAAGTATATCAGGACACTTCATGCAGAAATCCTCGATTAAATTCAACTCTGTATTCTGATCTCTCCATTTGACAATTAAATGGCGTTTAATATTATCAAAAAGATCAAATTTTATATTTTTAGTATTAAGTTTAATGTCATTGATTATTTTTTGGTTTTTATCTAAAAACTTTTTTAAGTTATACAAGTATTTTTCACGCTTCACTTCAAAATGTTGACTATTTTGCATGCTAAAAATATGGTTTTTTTGGATATTTATCTTAGAATTGATTTTTTCTTCGTTATTTCGTGTTGTATCATTTTCAAAATTGTTATTAAGACTATTTTCTTCATGTTTAATAATAGAATCGTGTTTCGTACATTCATTTACAAGATTTGAGGTTTTTATTACAGTGTTATCAGATATATCACCAGTATTGTAATTATCTCTGCTCAAACATGTATTTACTATAGCAGTTTTCGGTGAAATAGATTGACACCCAATATTATGATCAAAATCTTCTATTTTTTTATTATCCGTGATATTTATTTCATTTGGTTTGTCTTTTGACAAATGCTGACTATTTTTAATGAAATCCTCATTCTGCAAATATCTCCATTCAAACCATTTTAGATTTTTATAGCCTTCAAAAAAAATTAAAGCTTTTTCTTTATAAAACATGTATTGATAATCTGAATATGACTTTGAACTAAAATTATTAAATTCTTCTGGCGTTATAACGAAATCTCTTTTAACTAAATAAGTTTCATCAATATATACAGATTGTTTCTGAATGGGATTAGAGTGATGATATCTTTTATACATTAAGGGCAAGTAAATGCTAACAAAATTAAATATAAAGGATTTGTTTAAGATATAACTATTAAAATTTTTGAAATTTATTGAAAAAAATTGACATAACACTTTTCAAATTAAAAAACTGTTTATTCTTATGATTTTATATTACAAAAAAAATTGTTATTTAATTATTATAGTAATAGACATTGATAATGAATTTATAAAGTATATTAGTATATTAAATGTAAAACATAAAACTTTTAAAAGTCTGAAATTTCAATCTATAAATATCATATTCGGCAGACAGTTCTTTATACTAAGATACTCTATTTCTTATAAAAATATCTAGATAAAGATATATTTAGGGACAAATTTTATAAATTATTTTGATCTTTAATTTGTGTTTTAGATGTTTTAACTTAAAGATTGAACTTAAAGGAAAAGATATTTATTTTTTAATGTATAAATGTTTATTTTTAAATTAAATTTATTGTTTCTTCAATTCTTGAAAGCTTTAGTAAAATCTTGCGTATTTCAAACTAAATTAAAATATATTGAATTTTGAAAAATTTACTTTAATATTTACTATTTTTTATATGTATTTTTCCTAGATCAAAAAACATACTCGCGAAATATTTTAAATAACTTGTGCGTTTTATAATTTAATAAAAAAAATTTATAATTGCTATTACTGCTTCAAAAAAAACATTAAATCGTTTTTTCAGTAATTATATAGCGAAGAAAATAAAAATACGTACTTTATTTAAAATACATACAAATACATTTTTAACATTGATTCCTGCATATATTTTTATCGGTTTTATTTAATAATTATGTTTAATAAGTTTAAAAATAAAATTAAAAACAACTTTTTAAATGATTTTTAAACATGTGGATAACTTTATTCACATGAACTTGGTCTGTATTTAAAAAAAATTAATTTTGTTTAATAATAATTCCAACTTAATTTACAAACATTTTCAAATTAAGTTGCAAATTATAGCAAATATTTATATAAAAAATAATTGTTTTTCATTTAAACTTCGGTTATTCAAAATAAAAAAGCAAAATTTGATTAAAATATCAAATAATCTATAGTGAAATACAAAATATATTTTGAATAGTCTATTTAAAAAAATTAAAATTTTACGACATTTCATACAAACCTAAATATCACATTTATGCATTTAAAAAAACAATAGTTTATTTGAAATTTTTATATGTGCTTAGATGGAAAATGTGAACTTATTTTTTGATTCTTGTTCTAATATTTTTTTAAAACCCTGAAAAATTAAACCATAAAAGATGATTTCCGTTTTTGGTGATTCTAGTGATTGTTGGTTATTAAATTTAATAAAAATATTTCATATCAAAAGTATGGTATATAATCGTGGTTTAAAAACTTTTTTTTATAATTTTTGACTTCTTTTTAAATATCATTTCATTTCAATAAATAAAATATATTTTAATTAAAAAGATGTATTACACTTGGATTTTAATTATAAAAAAATCATGAGATCGTGAAAAAATAATATTAAAAACAAAACAAAAATATCTATATAATACTTTAAAATCAAATAAAATTAATATTGAAAAAACATATAAATTTAGATTTTTAAAAAAAACTCATAGAAAAGACAATTATCCCTTTATTTATTCGAAAAAATACGCAATTATTATTTAATAACAGTATCTATTAGTGGAATACTTAAATAAACGCACTCTTATTTTTTTAAAAACAAGCAGTATCAAAAACAGATATTTATATTTTTAAATAAATTCTATCAATATAGTTCTGTATTAGAATATATTTTAGAATTTTCAAATTAAATGTTACTATAATATCAGTAAATATTGTGTGATTTTCTAAATAAATTTTTATTGGATCTATAAAAAATAAATTAAAGTTAATTTTGATTGACTTAAATACGTTAAATATCAGAAAAAAATATAATAACATTAAATAATAAAAAATTATTAATTTTCACAATAAATATTGCTTTTAACAATGTTTTTGTTTATTTTTTTGAATCTAATTTTAATAATTATCGTTTATAAAATTAGTTTTTCATAATCATTAAATATTAATGATAATATTTGTCTATTTTATTGTTTTTTCAAACTAAAAGCAAAAAATCATTCTTATTTAATTGCTATTTTTAAGATGTACAGGGAAAGTAAGTAATATAATTTTTAATCATATTAGAATATTTATTACATTGTTAAATATTTAGGAAACAAATTTTTAATTAAAAATTTATCAAATTATCGGATAATATTTCTTTTATAAATACAAATAATATATTTTTTTTTGTCTATTATAGATTCATTTTTCTTTTTATTGAAAAATAATGATACTAATTGTAATTATCAACTAAATTTACTAAGTTTTCAAACAATGTGTTTATTTTGTTTGACAACAAATTAAAATTTTGAATAAAAACTATAGAGAAATATGAATTCAAAACAAACATACTTATAATTTTCGATTCACAAATGAAACAACTGTATGTTTAAAAAAATAATCAAATTTTCAAAGCAATTAAAAAATAAATCTTCAATAAAAAATTGAATCATCGAATTTTGGAAAAACAAACTTATGTTAAAATACTTTGTATATAAAATCATATTAAAAGTTGATAATATTCAAAATAAATTATTATATGCACGAAATCAATATGAAAACGAAAATTTTATATATTCTTATAGTTTTGTAATACACATTTAATCAATTACATGTTATCTTTGTGCCAATCATATAGCTATTTACATGATTAAATCATGAAAATTTTCCAATCAAATAATTAATTAACAAAAAAAATTTGTATTCCTTGTTGAAACTATTATCAATATAAATTTTTCTTTTAAATTATATTTGAACAAAATATTCTCTGGAAGCAATACAAATTTTTATAATATACACTACAATGAGTAAATATTTGTATATCTAAACATTTTTGCACGAATAATAATTCTAAAAAAGGTTTAATTTTTATACCTGTTTAAAAATTCTAGATCATTCTAAATGATAAATTTTCCCTTTAAATAAAATATTGCTGTTGAAGCTATGTTTATTGATAATTCCTTTAAAATGGGCGATGAATCTTGTTTTTTTATGCATAAAGGAAGTCCCGAATTCATTGAAAAGCTTTACCAGATGTTGGAAGATCCGACAACCGATAAATTTATTCGATGGAATGTGAATGGACTATCATTCTTAATCATTAATCCACCAGAATTTGCACGGAAAGTTCTGGAAAATCACTTCAAACATGGTAATTTAAGCTCATTTGTTAGACAGCTAAACAAATATGATTTTCATAAAATTAAAAGCTCTGAAAATATTTTAGAAACATTTGGAAATCATGTCTGGGAATTCAAGAATGATCATTTTCAAAGAAATAGACGTGATCTTATGTTCAAAATTAAAAGAAAGAGATCTACAAGCGAAAGAAATATGAGAAATAGCATAGATAGTTTTTCTCTTAATGGTGATACAAATACTGTATTTCAAAATCAATCCTTAAGTACTCTTAAAGTCATAACACGATATTTTCAAGTAATAATCGAAGATATAAATGAACTTAAATCTGCAATACTTCAAGGAAAGCAATCAAGAAGAATAGCCGAAAAAATACTTGTATGCGAGGATAATATTAATTGTTCTTCATTCGCGGGTGGTGTACTATCTAAGCTGGGTTTTAGTGTCATATTAGCAGAGACAGAAGATGAGGCAAGTATAAGAATAGAAACCGAGAAATTTGATGTTTATTTTATAAGTAGTCTTTTAAATAATTCAAGCAATTTAATTAGAAAAATCCGTCAAATAAATCCAGATGCACAAATTGTTGTCATTGTAGATAATAATTTTAAGCAGGAAAGTGTCTTGTATTTAAATTTGGGTGCAAACGATGTTTTAATGAAACCTTACATTGAAGAAACACTTGTACATATAATGAATAATTGTTTAGAAAACAAAAAAAGATTAGAGCATTGGCATAAATACCCAACAGACCATTGATTAGTAATATATCAAATTAAAACATATAAGCTATGAAATGACACAAAACATTCCTTTTATTTTTATTTTTAATCCTGAAATACCTTTTTTTAATTTTTAAGTATTTTATCGAAATATTATTCTCGTTACTATAATGTATTTTTTATCTTTTGGATTACTTCGAAATATTTGATGAAACAAAAAGTAAATATTAACCATCTAAGAATTTTAAAACTTTTGATAATGGCAATTGACATAAAATTTCGGAAGAAATCAGTGTAATAAAAATATCACAAATTGTTAATTATTCAACTTTTTTTCAAGAAAATACAAAATAGAATTCTATTTTTTTATTAACTAATAATATTAATTAAAATTTAAATTATTATCAACAAAGTCGTATTTTTATTGATTAGCTTAATTATATCTACTATCAATACATGGATTTTGGAAAGTATTTTAAACTACGAAAATTAAAGGTGCCAACTACATTAATATATTTTTAATAATACATTATTTTTACCGGAAAAATATCTAGTATAAATATTCTTTTTTTATTTTATCCATGGAAAACACCTTAGACTTAAAATAAACTATGCACTATCTAATACAATCTATACAATAATTAACCACTCAAGCAGTTTGAATTACTTTTCGAATTATGTTACATAAAAAAAGTGGTTATTTAGTCTATATAGACAATTTTTATGAACATGCCCATCAAAAACGATTTATGAAAAAATATTTGAAAACAAAAAACACTGTTTCCAATATTTTTTCAGTTTTATTGTCATATTTTAATAAATTTCATATTTGTTGAATATTATCTCTTTGGTTAATTCAATTCTTCATTATTGAAACAGTTTAAATATATCTATTATAGTATATATGCTTCCCTCCTGACACCATTAGTATTGTATTTTGAAACCAGGACTTAACGAAACCAACCTTCCTGGTTGGATTTTGAAGATATCGGTTGGTTTCTCTGAGATTTTTATTGGGGAAATTCTGTTAGTTTATATTTTGATTAGAAAATAGAAATTTATTGTTGATAGTTATTTAATTAAAAAGTGTTTATACTAAATTATAAATGCAAGAAATATGGATGGTTACTAGTTTAGATTCCATATGCTAAAAATACGAAAAAAGTTAATATTCAAGCATTCAAAATTGTAAACTGTTTATGACCAAATATATAGTTCTTTTTGTAGCTAATTTTCAATTTAAAATTATATCAAGGATCATAATTTAGCGAAATCAATTAAAACGAAAAATTTTTTTGTTCTAAATTAATTATATTGAAAAAAATTGCCAATAAAGTGTGATCTACGATATTATAAAGTTCATCATGAATCGCACTGTAGCATATAACATGAGCTATTGAAAAACTGAAAATACGATAACTATCACAACAAATATTAAATTATTAAATGGAAACGAATATATTTTTTCAGGTGTGAAAAATACATTAAAATAAATAATTCAGGTTTTAAAGCCGTATAAATATTAATTTAAAGATATGGGTATTTAAATTTGTAAATTGATATTATCATTAAAATGCTTTAATAATGACCTATAAAGAAAAAAATGTGCATATATATAATCATATTACAAAACATTCCAAGATTTTTGGTTACAATTTGTTACCATTGCTCTTTACGCAGTACTTCAATCGCTCTAATATCCGTCGAATAGAGGAGTATGTTAAAAGGAACAAATAGAACGGCCAATTAGACTTCTTCGTAAAAATTTGGTTATAAAAGAATCCTCAAACACAACCTTAAGTAATTCAGTGGTAATACTTTAACGTAACGAACCAATTCCAGAAGAAAAGAACAAAAACCCTGAAATCTGCTATATGTTGTTTTTTTTTAAAATATGCGTCAAAAATAATTTTTTTAATTTTCTTCAAATAAAACATTCTCAAATTTCCCAAATATCAATTATCAATTTTTTAATATTATATTTACTAATAATATTGTAGCTGATTGTTGGTTGTAATACTATAAAATTGTACTTTTCACTGTTTTTGATGCTTTTTATATTGTTTTAATATATTTTTTAAATATTTTTGATTATTTTCAAATTAAATAAATAAAAAGAAAAAATATATTGGAGATATTTAACTTAGCAAATTTTTGAATATAAATATCTTATAAAACTTTTTATAGGTTATTCTTATCTTTAACCAATAAGATAATATTTTAAAGCAAAAATTGAAATTTTTGATCAAGTGTAATTTAGAGATTTTAGTTTATTTGGTTTTTTATGTGAAAATGTTGTTGATCAGATAAGACTTTTAAAAAGAGGTTCAGGTTGGTGCAGTTTATCATAAAATAAGTTTCAAAATATTTTATAATTAAATAAACATGCATAAAAAACAACTAATATTTGCATTTTCTAATTTTCCTACTCGCACTTCATCCAACATAGATTTTATTTCAACAGATGTGCTTATTGAACATTATCATCATTCTTTTTGTCTTTTTTTAATTTACATAATCTTTAATGTATTTTTATCTATCAAGAATATTTATTTTAAAAATATAAATATTTTTCTAAATTTGCTTGTTATATATATCCTATTACAATAATTCAAAAAAAAACATTTAAATGATCTTTAAAAGTAATAATATCATTATATTAGACTATAAATTAGAAATGACAATTGATTAAATTCTATAATTATTACTATTCGATATTATTTTTAGAATTGATATAAGCACAAAAGGCGAATATGCTGTTTGCATCATAAAATGATTCAAATCGCAAAATATAATTGTATTGTTAAAAAATTTTTGATATTTCTAGGTATTTCTGTTGTTTATAATGGTTCTAACGGTTATTAAATAATAAATACTGCTTGAAAAACAAAATTCTAATTTTAAGCCATTAAAAGATGAGTCTTTATCGAAAATGCAGAAATTTTATTAATTTATGATAACTCAATATTTTTTCAAAAAAATTTTATTGTGAGCGAGAATTAAAATTTAATAATCATATAATTCATATATTACTTGTTTTTTGTCAGTTATTGTTAGTCCCTAAACTAAAAAAAAAATAAACAAAAAGGAAGAAAAGAATCTTTCAAAAAAAAACTATTTATAATAATTCTTCACTAAAACAACATGCCTGTGGTAATATTTAAAGCGGTATGCTAAAAAGCATCGTCTTTATATCTGTTTAAACGAAAGTTGTCTTCTTCTTTATGTTGTTTAATCGAAGAAGATCCTTTAAAGTATAAAATCAAATCAAATAATGATAACATCATGAATTAGAGCTAATATAAATGTTAATAAAATAGAATAAACTCGTAAGTTTTTAATTTTTTGATGTTAAATATATAACTTATTGCAATTAAAAAAACAGATTTGAACAGCTATTAAGAAAAAATGTTCAATAGACAAAGAAACTTAATTGTTTGTATTTTTTCGTAAGAGTGATGGTAATTTCCTTTGTTGTTAAGCTTTAATCATGTTTTCTTATAAGCGTTTTTCTTGAAAGATCGTTTTTTGTATGGGTAGAGGGTCCCCAATAATTTAAAGAGGTTTAAACGAAAACTCATGTAATATTTTTGCACATCAAAAGTTATAAAATTTTTTTTGCGCGTAAAATCAAAATATCGCTGATTATTAGAATATCTATTTTCTTTATAGTTAGGCAACTAAATGTTTAGATTGATTTGATTTGAAAAAAAATTACATTTAAGTTTTTTGAAATAAAAAATAGGTTTTGACTATACCAATAAATGCTACTTACTAAATACATCAATAATTATTGGTAGTCTGCGGATTAAAATTTTTATATCGATTTACACAATACTATTTATTTTTTTATGACAATTTTATGTAAAGAGGAAAATACAAGATTTATAATTTTATAGAAAATTTATAAATGATAGTGTATTATACTAAGACAAAAATATTTTGGTAAAGATGCCTAACAATATTAATACTATTAATGTTGAAAAAATGATTTAGAAATAACATATGATACAATACGAAATAATTTTATTGTTTTTTCTTCATATAATTTTTCTTGTTCTTATATGTTAAAAACATATCAAAATAAGCTTTGTTTCTATGTATTTAAATTGATTATATTTTTATTCAAATTACATAAAAATATAAAAAAAATCTAATTTTTTTATCCCAATAAATTTAAAACATGACATTAAATTACATTATAATGTTCAAAATATAGAAAAAAGTCTTTGCACAAGGTTTTTTTCTTTCCATCATTGTCAGCTAATTGTCTATATTTTTATTGCTAAAACCGTAATTATGGCTATAAATTTATAAATGGTGAGTAAATATTTAATAATTAAGCTGAGAATATTATAAAACTAGAATGTATAAAATTTTTTAATTTAAATTAAAATTTCCAAACTCGTAAACAAGAAAAAACTGAAAAGCTTATATTGCGCAAAAAATAACCACAAACCTATTGATTTTAATTTGAAAAAAAAGTAAAATAAAATATTATAATATTTTAATATAATAACAAATGTATTAAAAATGTGATAAAAAAAGTTGATTGCAGACATGATCTTTGAGCAGCCGGTCGATAAATAAAATAATTACAATACATTTTTTTGATTTTAAGAACCATAGCAAAATTACATTAAAGCCTTTTTAAATATATTATTTTCATAAATATATCAGAAAAAAACATTACGATTTTAATATTGTTAATCTGAAGCATTTGTAAATATGTCTTAAAAATATAAAAATAATTACTTATTCAATTTATTGGTACTTAAACTATTTCTAATAAGAATATTTCTGTACAGCGACAAATATACTAATCCACATGTGTATCTCCATGCGGCTTAAATATTTATTAAATTTTTATGTAAGCCGATAATTGATTGTTGAGTTTTTACAAAATTTAATCCTTCAATATTATTACGCAACATCATTGGCATTGTCGCAATATAATGTATTTTCATACACCATGTATTTTAACTTTTTTATAATCGTACCATTGTTAATTTTTCATTTGCTGTTTGTATTATTGATCTATTAATAACGAAGACATCTATGAAAATGAAAAACTAAGAAAAACGTCAACTCTATTAATTTTCTGTGACTCGATGGCATGATTTTCAAGAGCTATCTAAAAAACCCAAAAATAATTATCAATAAATTTTAATAGTTCAAATAACATATGTGAGTTTTATTACCATTGATTTGCATGAATAAACTAGAAAATTTAGTTATATGGTAGCTTTCTTATTGATTTTGTTCATTTTTATTTTTGTTCAAGGATCATCATTATTTTACTTTAGATAACTTTTATTAAAAAAATGAAAATTAAACAAATAATTTATATTAAAATTCACAAAGATATGTCGTTAAGACACAACTTTTGCATTAAATTCAGATCAAACTCGATTTATTTAAAAACAAAAAATAATATTTTTTTTCGATTTATAGAAATAGTCAGTTGGCTTTGAAATCTTAATTAAATGGTCAAAGATTAAAATTTGAATATTTTAAGGCATGTTAATTTTTGATTTTATAGCATTTATAATATTCGTAAAAATAAAATGACCATTTTGGTGTTTTTTTAGTTAGTTCGGAATGAAATTTTTAAATTATATCGTAAATTATGTAGATATATTATATATAAATGCACTGTACATAATAAGGATATGAATATTAACAAAAATTTAAATTTTTAAAACAAATTATCATAGTTGGTTATGGTGAAAAACAATGTTTAAAAGTCTCTTATAAATGATTGGTTATTTCATGTGTTGAAATGCTTAAAATTATCATTTTTTATGTTTTTGACGTTTTCTGTTCTAATTGGTGTTTTTTCATATTTATCGAAAATTTTGATCTATTTTTTGACATTAATAATAATAAGATTGATTCTTTATGATGTTTTGTCTTTGGATCGTTTTTGATCAGAAAATAATTGGTGATTAAGATCACAAAAAAAACTTAAAAAGCTTGTTAAATAAATATTCACCGAGTTTTAATGTTTTTTCAAAACTCTAAAAACATTTGTACTTATGGAAAGTCGGTTAAGCCGAGTGGCAGACCCCGAATATCCAACCCTCATAATTCCTTAAATCAAATATTAAATCATAAATATATATGATATTAAGAATTTGATCTATTTTTACGAGCATGTTGTATAAATAATGATTTAAAATTAATGATAAGTCGATAAATCCACAAGGTTAGACCAATATGCTAAATTTTTAAAACTGTTGCAAACGATACTACTAGATTTATGTCTTGAATATTTCAACTATATAGTTCCATAGCATATTAATAAATCTACAGGAGGAATTAAAATTCAAATATATATGTTATAAACGATATTTTATAAATAAAAAAATGATTGAAATACAAAAATTAATTAAGGTTTAACCGATAGCATTTTTATGGATTTTCCTATCAAAACACTATGCAAAAAAATTAATTAAAATGTTTAAAATCGAGCAGTTGAATAAAAACTTTAGTTTATTTTGGTAAGAATATAGGGTTTTATAAGGTAAAAATTAAATTATTATGTGCTAAAACTTGTAAGTATTACAAAATAAATTACTTAAGTGTTTGAAAAAATATATATTTTCAATATTTTTTTTAAACAAAACATATTTTTGATAAATGGCTTTATTGATTTATATAAGATATGAATTTTTTAAAAAAAACATCGCGATACACAAATAACTGATTTCTTTTATAGCAATAATTTCACTTTAATGTTTTTTACAGTTCTTTTAAAATGTATTTGAAACAATATTGAGACGAAAAAATCTTAAACGAAAAAGAAAAAACTTGTACCTATTCATCAAATTATCTGTAACACAAACAAAAAAATTGAAAAAGCTTGTATTTACTTCTGATACTTAAAAGATTTCATTAGTTTGTCTTTTAAATTCAATAAATTGAAAATCATGAGAATTCATTCGATATTATCTGATAAAAAAGCTATATATTGACTAAAAATTTTAAAAATGAAAAAATCTTTAGAACAAAATATATATTCAATATATAAACAAATTTTCATTTTATTGTTTCTACAAAATTTAATGTTGAATTGAAATTTAAAGGTACTATGAAAAAATAGATTTCAAGGAGTTAATTGTATTTTTAAAGTTACTTCCATAAAAATAATAGCATTCCTGACTTGGAACTATAAAAATTTAATATTTCTAAAATTATTTAGGATTTCTCATACCTAATATAAATCATATTTTTTATGGAAACATTTTCTTAATATCACATCGCTACTAGTATTTTAAGTTATATAAAAAAATCTTATTGTAGTATTGTCATACTGAAATGTGCTTTGTGTATGCAGAAAAACGAAGTATTTATATTTTTTAGAGATTAGAGAAAAGTGAAATAACTTACTTGGTAACATTACAGATATAAACTAGAGGAAAAAAATGTTGAAAGAGTAATATTAAATGAAATTTTGAAAAACATAAATATTTTGTTGCAAGTAAAGGTAATAATAACAACATTTTTAATAGTTTTTTTTTTGTTGTACAAGTTGTTTTATTAATGTATATTTTTTGTTATATAAAAATATGATACAAAATTATAAACATCATAACACTTTTTTAAATATATTTAATTCATTACTGTATGCTATATTTTCAATTTTTACTTTTTAATATTCTTATTATATATGCTTAATATTAAATACAAAAAAGATCTGTTCGTTACAGTTGTAATTACTCAAAAAAAAGAATATTTTGCATCCATTTTATTTTCAACTACTTGATTTTGAAATTATTTTTTGTAACAATGATTTCGAAATTTATTTGTAAAAATGTAATGGAGTAGAATGTGAAATTTATTAAACTTTTTAATAATCTATCTACAAACTATAAATAAGTTGGTAAGTATGTAATATACATGTAAAAGTTTCACATGTAAAAAACTAAGATTATTTAAAAAAATTACCGAGAAATTGAATTTCGATTTTCGTCACATTATTGGTCTGATTTTTTCTTGAAAAACTTTATATAAGGCAAATATTATTTTATAAATATAAATTTCCAGAATTAAAGACTATTCACAAATTTTAGTTGTCTTTATTTTAAAGTTATCAACTTAAACCCAAAAAGGTTTAAATTTTATATATTTTTTTATCTGGTCATAATTTTTTTCAACGAATCTCTTTTTTTTATATTGTTTGTCACAAACTAGATCGAAATTTTTTTTCTTATGATAAATTTCACATAGTATCTAAGTTCAATAAAAAAAAATGAATAAATGTATGAATCTGTAGATTCAGAAAAATATATTTAAGTTATATTTTTCACGCAAAATGCGATATTTTTACCAACAAAATATTTTTTTTAGATATTAGCTATTTAGAATTTTTTAAAAAAATTTAAAAATAATAATATTTCGATATTATATTAATTTAAAAACTATCAAAAAATATGCTTAGTAAAAAAAGTCACAAAATTTTATAATATTTTTTTTTGTTTAAAGGTATCAGAGAGATTGAAAAACCAATATGAAGAAGAATCTAAATTATTATAAATAAGTGAAGAAATAAGAATTATGTAATCCTATAGCAAATGTAAATTATTTATTTTCTTATAATCACAAACATTTTTTGATCAAATAAAAGGATTTGGAACTTCATTTATCCAAATTTCACACTTTAAGATCAATAAACATAACCCTTCGTAAATTTAGATTTTAAAAAACAATAAAAAACTATTTTTCATAATTTATAAACCATTGAGCCACATAGTTATAGTTTTTTTTATAAAACCATGGTATGTATTTTTATTCAAAATATTTTTTCAAAACGTAAACTATTGCAAACAGATTCTAAAAAAATTCCACGGATGCATAGTATATAACGGATAGACATAAATGAAATCATTAATAATAATACGAATTAGTATAAACAGTATATAACTAGGTTTCTAAAATCTAAAAAAAGTTTAACTAAAAAAACATCATTACCAGTCCTCTTTAAAGCTTTAAATACTCTTATAAATCACATCAAATATATTAGAATTTATTAAAATTTGGATTTATCCAAAATAACAGTTAAAATTTTTTTCTGCAATATTAAAACACCTATTATATTATACAGGTCTATAAATAATTTAGGATTATATACTTAAAAAGTATGGTTTTTATATCATATTTCGTTGCGATTGCTAATTATGCATTTTATTATAATAAAAAAACTACGTATAAATTTTTGCGATAATAATAAATGTAAATTTTAGTGGCAAAAATAATCCAAACAATTATAAAAATCTGATATTAAAGCAAAATTCTGTTTTGTGTTATCACAAAATAATAATCTTTCAAACATATTTAGCATAAAAAAAATTCTAAAACTAGAAAAAATTATAAAGTCAACTTTAAAAATTGAAAAAATATTATTGATTTAATATTTTTTTTATATGGTAAAACATTTTTGTGGTAATATATTAAATCTGGGTGCACATATAAATATGAATAGAAAACTTTTGATATGAAAAACAATATCCTGAAACAGTTTTCTTATACCAAGAATAGATCCTATATTTTAACACCAAGTGATAAAAAGAACTTTTACTTTTAACTTTAGGATCAACATGATCTACATAAATAATAGATGCTTGTCGAGAACAAGGGTAAAATATAAAAGTATTTAACAATAAAAAAACACAGACAGACGAGGAACTACTTTATGTTCAATAAACTATATCAAATTTTATTTTCATCACTGGTTAGGCCCTCCATGACTATAAAGTCAAATCTTTTAAAACTTATCTTGTTTGAATATTTTTTAAAAAAAGATATAAATTAAATAGTAGTACACATAACCAATATAGAAGATTCGATTTGCTTGAATCTTAGATCGTTTGATTCTCTGAGGAAATTTTTTTTCTGATTATCTGGATATTAAAAATTTATAGTGAACACAAAATCTGATGAAAAGTACACATTAGGATGTTATAAACTCTTTATTTTTTTAGTAATTTTATGTTTAATTTAAATATTGGTAATTTTGAAATATAACTATAATAATGTATTATCCATTCAAAACGATTTAATTGTTGGGAAATCTATTCAAATGATAAAATTTCGTGTCACTGCTGTTTTTTAATCAAATTAAAATTATTTTAAAATTTTGTATTTTAATGTTTTTAAAAAATATGAAAATTTTTTTTTAAAATTATTTAATTATTATTTGTTTCAATTATTATTTTGGAATATTTGTGCTTTAATAAAGATGACTTAAAAATTTCATAATTTGTTGTATATTTTGTATGAAAATACTAATAATTAATTGATTTGATATTATTTTTTATTTTTGAAAAATTTTTACTGGATATATGCATGATAAATATCCGATTAAACCTTATTGAAATATTTTATTTAGATATTTACTTCATCCAGACAAGTCCAAAAATATGTATATTTTTAATTTTTATGGCAAATTTTATCATGCTTTTAAAACCAATATTAAATTTTCATGATCAAGTTGGTATTTATTTAGAGATAAGAAAGATTAGTAAAACAAATTATATAAAAGAAGGAATGTAAAATAAGATAGAAATATTGATAGATCAATTGATTTGTTAAAGAATGATAAGGCAACAGTAAAGATAATTAATTTAATATGTATAGGGTGAGACTAATAACATGAGTAATATTAGCGAAAAGTAATGTTTATAAAAGTCAAATATTAAAAACCAATATTGTATTAAAACGTTTATGTAAATTTCAATTTATATTTGAAATTTAAAATTAAAAATGGTTTTATTCAGTTGTTACAAGAAACAAATTCAGAAAAAAAACTTGTTATTTGTTTATAAATTTTTGAAGAACTATTTTTTATAAAAAAATTCTGTAAATATGTATGGTTTTAGATATGATTTGCTTTATATAATAAGTGTGCTCAGCGTCTAATTATTTTACTAAAAATTTTTGTTTTATTGTCTTTTTAGATACTTTCTACTTTAAAAAGAAATTAAAAAGAATGAAACATTTTGAAATCAAGTTTTGATTTAAAATAAATAAACGCAACTTCTTAAACATTTGGATTTCAAAAAATTTCCGTTAAACGTGGTTTTAGTGATTTTTTTGAAAATGATAGTATCATAAACTTGTTTCAGATAAAAAAACTAAATACAAATTTTGAAATTTCTGATGCATTCTACACAAAAAATTTAGACAGAAGTGATAAAATAAATACCAGTATTTATAGGAATGTAAACATTAAAGATCATCTTATGTCAAAAATACAATTTATCCCATATTATTATTCATTTTCTTAATGATTTTTTTATATAAGCCTATCTAAACAGATGTTAAAACACCTTCTATGTTTATTTTGGATTTTTCCATAGATTTAGACTTGATACAGCTGTTTTCATAAAAAAGCAATACATAGATTGTACTTTAAATCAACTCAACTTAAAGCAATATCGAAATACAATATAAGAAAATGCTTTAAAAGTCTGTGTGATTTCCAAGATTCAGATAAAATGTGTTGGCGTTGTTCTAACACACATAGTAATTTGTCTAAAATCGAAAACTGTGCAGTATATCCTTTTTAAATATAGGAAATTCTTGTTTATTCGGAAAAAATTATCTAGATAAAATTAATATAAAATAAAATATTAAAATTTTTAATTATTTTGATATTAAATAGAAACACTTAACGTTTTCTTTGTCTTTAAGTCTAAAATTCTATAAATTAGATCTTTTATTATAAATTATTTTAAGCATCTGTCTACATATGTTAAATCTTGAGTAATTACAAATTTTGAGTTTCTTCTTCATAATTTATTTATTTTATGATTGAAGAACTGTTAATTTTATTCATCATCCCTTCTATCTTGTAAATAGATTACTGTAAATATTAATTATTTATTATATATTATTTTAACCTCTTTTTTCGTTTTTTTAGACTTAAATTTAAATTTATATTTAAGGCTGCGTAATTTCAATTGAGGATTTAATCTACTATGTAAAGAAGAGACTATTTTTATATTTTGATATTGTCAAAAATAAAAAATCGATAGTAAAGGATATACTATATCGTCGAAACTATATAATTAAAAATGTGTAAAGGTAGTTTCATTTAAATGAGAATCAAATATTTTAGTCGCTGCAGCTGATAATATAGATGAAATCACTATTGATATGCTCTTTTTTGTAATTCATGATTTAAAAAGAATTATTTATGTGTCAAAATTAAAATTGATAGCGATTCTTGTTGGATTTAACTTACGAAATACCTGTTATTAGATATAAAAAATGATTAACAAAATTTTTTTTCGCAAAAAAAAAGATTAGGGCAATAATTTAATTAATAAATATTTTATAAGTTAAACAAAATGTTTTAAATGTTAAAATTATTTTTAAAGTAATAAATTTTCAATGATGATATTTACATTTGATAGAATAAAATTTAATTGGTGCGAAAATTTATAATTATAATATCAAAATGGTTTTATAAGTAAACAGATTAAAATTTAGTAAACTATAATGCCCTAAATGCTAAAAAACTATAAAAAATTTTATCAGAACCAATTATATTGTATTTTAAACGAAATCATCATTGAAACATTGTAATTACTTCAAAAGGTAACAATTTTGATATTAATAAATATTTTGAAGATGAAAATTTAAACATACACTATATTTATAGACTTTTAATGGCAAAAAATGTATTTGCAGAGAAATAAAAAAATATAGGTTAGTTTTTTTTTGTAAAATTTGATATGAACTTCATTTAATATTATCATCACTTCAAAAGACAATATAAAATAATTTTTTTATGTCTGATATAAAGTTCGAATTTTTAGCAATCTTGAAAAGTTTTTTAGAATTTAATGCGTGATACTAATGCTGTATGCATTTAAAAACCTTTCAGTATCAAATAAAATGATTTATATAAAGAATAATGCTATAAATCGAAATAACCTCTTTTGATAGTACGAAAATATTATATTAAAAAGCTTAATTTTGATCGATATAAGATCAATATGATAAAAACTTTAAACTAACCTGTATTCTTTTATTATGGTATAATTATATATTTTAAAATTTTACAGATATATAAAATTAAAAAATATAAAAATCATATAATATAATTAAACACAATCTGTAATTATTAGGTATGAAATTCAGAAGAATATATTTTCCATATATTTACATTTATTTGTCTTTTTTTTTGTATTTTGTAGTTATAACCATAATACTTATGTGTTTGCATCGTTAAAATAAAACTTTTAATTCGCATGCATATTTTTATTTTTAAAATATCAAGTCTCCATTTGAATGTTTTTATACCTGCATCATGATAAAATTTTTCATTTAAAAAATCGGTAAAATTATCATATAAATTTTATTCTCTAAAATATTTTACAAGTAATAGTTATATATTTTTATATTTAGATAAGTTGCTCATTTTTTTGCCCCTTCTAATGCAGCATATTTTTATGAAACATATATTAAAGATTCTAGATATATTTATAGTAAACTCAAAGATCTAAAATTGGAAGTAGCAAATTACTGTTCCCCCTGCATATATCTTCTTCAAACATATTTTTGAATTGTGATTTATAAAACTAAATTTTGCCTAGACAAAGAGAGAATAAAAGAAAAACTGAATGAATGCCTAATCATATAATTAAAGTGACTATTGATAAATATATTTCTAGTTGTTGCCATGTATTTTATTTTTCATTTTTTTTGGCAGCTCTGATTCATATCTCGGTTGAGTATAGTAATATTGTGAAGAAATTTTTAAATTACGTGAAAATTTTATTAAATCAAAACCATAATATGATTTCTGCTATCTGACATAAAAAATAAAAAAAATAAATTAAATCATGTGATATATGCTGCTTCATGTGAAATATTTGGTTGTATTTTATCCTACAATTTATATTTTTATCTTAAAATATTTTTCAGTGATATTTTTGTTTTTTAAAAGGTATTTTGCGTGTGTAATTTTAGTAAAAGCATTTTTTGCATAGATGTTTGACACATATATATATATATATATATATATATATATAACTTGATTTTAGCCTTTTTACATTACCAATAATTTTAATCTTTTTCAAATGTGAAGATTACTGATTGACTTATGTTCCGTTTTCATGACATTATATTACCAATTGGACCTAAAAATCATATAATTCATCTGTTGTCAGACTTAAGTTCTAATTGCTCACTTTAGTTATATATATGACCAATATAAAGGTTGCAATTTTAAAACTTACCGTCTGTTGTATATAAATAAAAAATATAACAATGAATATGAGTAATAACGAGGAACAGAAATATAAGCCAAGAAACTCATATAAAAATCACATGGTATGCCCCGGCAGATCAGTTTATAAATCAGTAAATAAATATAATAACACAAAATTTTCTCTTCATAATATTTTTAAGCCACTCTAAAAGGTCACCCTTAGAGTACGGCAGTAATATTTGATCAAGATTAATAAAAACAAAAAACTTTTTGGTGAACAAATCAAGATTAAGATGACATATTTCACTTTGATATTTTAAATCTTTTTTTTAAAAGAATGATTTGTCGGTTATAATAGAAAAATATGAAAAACAGTTAATATTTATAAAGTACGAGTTGATAAATAGTTTTTTAAATTTCTATAAAGTCGTAAAATATAAAGCATTTTATTTAAGTCTCAGATTATACAACTTATCAAACGTTACAAATTATATTTTTAAAATTAGTTTACCCATGATTTCAACCATTATTATGAAAGAAATATCATCGAAATTTTATTGTTTAAAAACTTTTTTAAACAAAAACTGAAGTATCCATCCACCCTAAACCTAACAATAATAAATCACATTTATATATAAAACTTTTTTTCAATATAATTTTGTAAAGTTGTTTTTTTGCCACAATTTATTATATGTTGCTAAAATAATAAATAATATGTAAAATTTCTTTAATTATGATTACCACATTTATAGTTTAAGCTTTAACAAATATTTTACTGAATATTTGTTGTAATTTTAATTGAGAACAGGCAACATATATTCGGATGACAGCAATCTTTCTTAAAACATTTAATTGGTTAACCTTCTCTTAAAAGTTTAAAAAAAACATGAACAATTACATCTTTTAATCTATATAAGTCACATGTTTTTTTGTAAAAATTTACAAGTGCTAATATTCAAGCAAATATGAACATAGATAAAATCAAACCGATAATAAAACTTAAAAAACAGTTATTTTTCCCTTTTTAAGATATCACACACCACTTAAATAATGAAAAAAAAATTATTTAAAGTTTTTATAAATAATATGTTTACACAAAGAACTATTATATTTTGGTTGATAAAATTTAAAAAAGAATAAATGTAAAAATATATAAGTTTCGATGTTGAGAACTTTATATGATCACTATGAAACATTTTTTCATATATATAACTATTCGATTATAAAGATGTAATAAAAAATCTAAAAAAATATTTAAAAACATGTTAATCTTTATCAAGTATTTTCTATTTTTTGCACAGGTTTTCCAAAAAAGCGCATTTAGCATATACATATTGTAATTATAAAAATTAATAGATTGCCAAAACTATAATAGCCATATGCATTCACTTTTGTACTTTATAACTTTCATCTTTACACTTTTTTAGATGTTTTGGATCGTTGGATCGTTAATTCAATTGGAGTATTTGTTGCAGATCATTTTTTTAAAATAAAAAAATAGAAATTACAATAAATTATATATATTTTTCTTTTTATATCACCCAAAAACATATATTTAGTTGTGCTTTTTCGTTTTTAAAAAACAATGCAACATCAAAAAATCACATCTAGTTTATTTTACTGATATATAACTTAAATAGATGCAAAATATCACAATAAAATAATAAAAAAATATTTATATAACATTAGTTTGTCTGAAATTTATCTAAATAAAACTTTATATTTAAAATGTCGCAAATTTATTTTAAATTATTTGTTTCACGCTTTAAATTACTTTTATTGGATTTATGCGACTTAATTTTATAAAGCTTGATTAAACACTGTATTCTATTATTCTATGTTATTTTTTTTGGAATAAAAGTTTTTTTACTAACACATTTAGAAATCTTTATTTTTATATTTTATATATCTTTTTTTTGTGGAACAAAACTTTTTTTTACTAACACATTTATATTATATTAATTTATATCAGGTTCTAAAACAATTTAAAAAATTGAAAATTGTTTCGTAAAACAATTCAGCCCTGTTTCAATATTATTTGAGTTGCTATTTAGCTTTCCTTTTGGGTCAAAAAATTTTAGGGATAGATTAATATGGAAAAAAAATTTATCGGCAAAGGAAACTGAAAAAAAACATAGTATTACGTTAAAAATTATTTCGCTTAATTATCTTGTTTAATTATTTACCATTTTGAGGTGGCTGATATAAAATAAAATAATATTTTTTGACTTAAATAGATATTTTGAAAAATTATATTGTTTTTTATCCGAACACTCCTTATCAAAGATTTCGCTGAATTTTTAACAAAGTTTTTTTGTAATATCTCTATATTTTTTTTCTTAATTCTTAAATGACTTTAGGAAAATTTAAAAATAATATTTTTAGGATGAAAAATTTTCTCAAAATTTTATCTATTTCTATGAAAGAATTAACTTTTTTATATTATTTTATTTCGCAAATTTTTGAGTTCTATAATTTAAATAACTACTTTTTTTAAAATTAAAATGTTTTTAAGTTTATTATAAATTTTAGATCAGGTTTGCTCTTGGCTTTTTTGAAACAAACAATATTTTTCACTAAAATTTTGACTTTTATGCTGTATGTGATGATGAAAAAAATTATTGTTATTACCACCAGCAAAACATATATATAAAAATTTTATGGTTTGAATATCGCTAAAATCAAATTTATCATTTTATGTTGGAAATTTTGTATTTTTTATAAATACCTATCATTTAAAAAGACAAATGAAAAAATCATAAAGTATTTTAGTACAGAATTCTCACTGAAAAGAGTTTATTTGACATAAATAAGCCAAAATTAACCTGATGCTTAAATTTTTTATTTTCATGTATATATCTATCGTGTGTTTAAATTTTATTTTTAATTGACTGATATCGATTTTTGGTATTTTCACGTGTAATATATATAAAAAAAAGAATAAATCAATAATAATCTTTCGTTTATGAAATTAAAACATTACCATTAAATATTATAAATATATTTTTAACATCAAAATTTGTGCAATAAACATGCATGTTTTTTCATGATTGCTACAAATTGTAAATAAAATATTTTTTTCTCATTAAATTTTCATAATAAAAATTATTCAAATAAAATATTTTGAATATGTTTTCATGTTTTTGTCACAAATCAAGAGCATTTTAATCAAAACCTTAAAATTTAATGATTTAATCATTTTTTGTAGGAATTCTACAAAATAAGAATAACAAGAAAATTGAATTTTGTTTATTTTAAAAAAATAAATATTGAACTAGTAAAATATATTTATTAGTGCCTAAAAACTATATTTAATATCTATATGTTTATATTGTAAATATTTAAAGGTATAATAATATCAGAATGCATGTTCTTTAAAGGTAAATAACCGGTTTTTATTTATCTTAATCTGGATGTATTATTTGATAGATCAAAAAAAACATTAAAGTGTTATCGAAAAAAATATATATAAAATTGTAGTAAAAGCCATAAAATCTCCTTGATTGAGAAGTTGACAATATTTGAGATGTTTAACACACTTCCTTATATAATCTACTGTGTTGCTGATTTCTGCTTTTTTATTGTTGCCGAATTTATAACCATAAGCTGTATCTATTATTTTATAATCAAAAATTCAAATGAAAAACTAAATGTAATATAAACTAGAATTCAAACTCTCAGTTTTTACTTTTTGATCCAAAAAAATTACCTACATTATAACACAAAAAAACAATTAATTTGTTAAATATTCTATATTGTATCATCAATATCATTCTTAACGCAAAAAACATACGATTTTATTTATGATAAAAAAACCAAAACAAATATATTCAGCCGAAAATTAAAAGAACATGGCATCATTGGAATCTTTTGCTAATTATCACATTATTATACCCCATGAAATTAATTTTATCAAAACAAGTTTTGTATGTGTAGGTTTTAATGCACAAAAAATGTAACTAAACCAGATTTATGTTTTACAAAAGTCTAAATTTTTTTTAAAGCATGTTTAATGAAAGCACTATCTAGTTTAAATAAAAGTTTTTTTACGATTTTTTTAATTTGAGATTTTCAGAATAATGATACAGGCCTTCAAAAAGTGAATTTAAATTCATTATGAGGCCTTTAGATAGAAAATATAAATGTTTTTTTGCGCACAACAAACAAAACAGACAATGTTTTATTTATATTCATAAAAAGGGGTATTTATTATAAAAACCATAGAATAATCATTATTTAAAACAAAAATTTATTCACACATTCTAAAATTAGAAAAGTATCCTTTCTTCGTTTTATATAGTTAGCATTCTCTCCCTAGAAAGTGTATATTTCTAGTTTTTTTATACAATAAAAATTATGTAAAAAAACCAAAATATTGTTTAAATGACACAGTACAATAAATTTCTTTAAACTAACGATCGCATTCTGGTGATTTTTGCTATAGATCTTATAAAGAGTATATGATTTTAATTAAAAAATACTGAATCTATGTATAATCTTTTAATATTGTTGTTGAGTTATATATATCAATGTCATAAAATTTTGTAGATTAAGCTGAATAGATCTATTTATATTATGGTCATGTGGTTCATATTTTATCTTAAGAAAATGTTTTAATATATTATAATCTATTTGTTCTTTAAACAAATTAGAAATGAGGGAATTGAAAAAGGATTGAAGCTTAGAAATCTGATTTTAAAAATAATGTAGAAAAAATTTATTTCTAAGTAACATTGTATAATGAAAACATGATAAGTTTGATAAAACGATAGGGAATGCATTTTATCATTCTTCAATTGCATAAATAATATATTTAACAACAATAAAAATTTATATAGCAAATTAATAACGAAAATTGTTATTTAGTTTTATATCGCTTTAATTTTCTATAAAAAAAAGTAAAATATTACTGTCGATTTTTATTTTTCCAAATAATTATATTCATTTGATAACATTGATTTTTTATAACAGAAAACTCATAGTTAAGGAACTATAAAAAATATTACAAGATCTATAACATCTTTACACAATGAATAATCACCAAATGCATAATTGATGAGTAAATTTTAGTCACAATAAATCGAATACTGGATTTTGATAGGTTATTTTATAACATTGTTTTTTTATCGAGCAAATATTAATATTTTTAGTCATACACCAATAAAAAAATCAATATAATATTATGTTTGGACTTATAATTAAAGAATATTATGTTTAAAGATAAGAGCAAAAGTTGAGTTATGTCAAATTTGCATTATAAGTAATAAGATCGTAAGCATCAAACTGCACCAAATTATATGTTTATTGTAATTATCTATTAGGAATTCAAAGCTATCACAACTATTGTTCTCAAAATAAAAAATAGTGCTATATATAACATAAGTGTGTCAAAAATCAAATCATTAGTTATTTACATTTTTTTTCGTAATTGTTATAATTCCTATGCAATATTCACAGTTAGCTCTATATTAGAGTACGTTTCTATATTTCCAGAAATTTATGATTTTTATCATTATAATATATTAACAACCGCTAGCTTTTTTAGCAATTTATCACATACATACATTCAACTATGTATACAGTATCCTTAAAAACTTCCCAATATTAATGTTTTGTTTCATTTATGTTTTTGTAACAAGTTGTATTTAAAGCGTATGGTATTATAATATAAAAAATTTTAATGGTTTCATTTCTTAACTGTGATAGCGACTCTGTTAAGTATCTAATTAGACGGAAAAGGGGAAATTTATCATAATTCTTCACACTGAGCAATGTTAGTAAGTTGCAAGAAAAAATAGGTTTTTCATTACCTATGAAATGCATCAATCATGCAAAGCGTTACTTTGCCCATAAATGTTCACCTATAAACAAGTAATAGTTGAATGTGAGCATAGTACCAATTTTTGAGTAGAATCAAACTAAATTATAGTAAAATATAATAGAAATAACACTTTTTCATTTATTAAAACCCTTTTTTTAAATTCTAACAGAGAAAAGAATTTTGATGGGTGAGAAAGTAAAATATTATATCAATATTATAATTTGCCTCGAAATATACATACTATTTTAGGTTAATTTTAAATGCTTAAATATGGGTTCATCGAAATAACACAACATTATCAATAGGTTATTGTTTGATAGTGAATAATTAGATAAATTAGAAATTAAATTAAATTGTTTGGGTTTCTGCATATCTTTATTTACCAAAGTCTTTAATTATTTATTTCAGGTTACTCAATCAATAATCAAATATCAAATTTAAATTTAAATACCTTTTCTAATTTTTTAATCATTCTAAAATTCAAGTTCAAAAAGTCATTTTCTTTAATAAAATGTGTTTTAACCAACAAAAATATTTGATATTTTTTATATCAATAAATAATTTAATTTATTGATTATTCCAAAAATATAACGAATAAAGTATTTTATAAAATATAAATATCAATATTATTTTATATGATAAAAATTTACGAATTTTTCACATCGATTTCTTATGGATAATTTTGTTAAAATTTAAGACATGATAAAAAACAGTTATCATTGTTTATATTAATTTTTTACATAAAAAAAGACGCAAATTTTAGTGTTCGACATAATTTGTCAGTATTCATCGTCTAAAATGAAAAAACTTGGATTCTAATAGGTATGAATAATTTACAAAACATCGCAAATGTTTACAATCATATATTTTCGAAAACTATTAATAAACTTGTAATTAAAAAAAAATACCTGGCTATATTAAATTGGCCAATCCGCATTAGTTATTGCTTGAAATCACAACAAGAGAGTGTTTGTCATGAAGTCTCTTCTCATTTAATTTTCTTGTTTTTTTAGAATTAGTAGTAATAGCTGCGAAGAGCTTCATATGATAATTTATTATAAAAACCACTATAATTGTTTAAACGAAAAATAAAAAAAATGTTAAATGCTGCATATATTCCTTAAAAAGAAAAACGAAATTGTATTTCACACTAGATTTTGGATATCATTATACGCAGTTTTTTTATATTAAAAACCTTCAAATTTTTCAATATTTATTTTGGTAACAAGAAAATAGTTTTATATTTCATTATGGTATAGTTTAGAAAAATCGGAACTGTTTAACAATTATAATATGCGAATAATATCTTGTAGCCTTTTATTTTAGATTTATAACAAGATTTATTTTTATTTTATGATAATATCATAGAGATAAACTAAAAAATATTTTTTTTTGTCATCTAACTGAAAAAATTAGTTAAAGCTGTTGAAGCAGACCTATTATTTATACCTTGGAATTCAATATCATTAAAAATAAGGAATGAAAAAATTTTTATGATAAATTCACAATAATATTGTGACTAAAGGTTTTTTCGCATTCATTTTTTTGATTTATATTTTTTAAAAATTTGATATTTTTTGTTTAAGACTACGATGTTTTAAATTTTGCAATTTACGAAATGGAATATGAAAAAAATGTTTCTTTTATATAAACCTAAAAGCGCAAAAACCATGAGTTTTATATTGGAGGGCAAATAAATATGATTTTTGAATAAAAAATATAAATATCCAAACCTTTTAAATTACTATTTCTATTATGTTATAAATTATAATTCCTAGATAAAAACAGATTCTATTTTAAGTGTTGAATGTCATACATGATAGTACAAAAATGAATACTTGAATATTTAAGTTTTGAAAAGTAGAACTTGATAGTATTTTTAAATATTTGATTTGTCGGTATGTATGTGATTTTTCAAAATTTTTAATGCGCAACCTTAAACTACATCTTTATTAATTTCAAAAAACGTATTATCTATTAATAGTGTATATTTTATTATTATTATTTCCTTTAGGAAGTAAAAATTACTAAAACTATTTATAAAGAATTTTTTAAAACAGAAGGTTTATAGTAATATAATATATAAAGGGTCTTTGTAAAAATTTATGAATCTTGAAAACTGTTTTTTTTGTCCTTATAAAACATTTTTACATTTCCATATTTTTATCTGTCAAAAGGATAGAAAAATACACTACAGGACAAATGAAAATTTTATAAATACAAATATAGAAGTTGTAATTAAAAAAGGTGAATTCAGTTATTTACGGTTTAAATTGCCATTTATGCACATTTTTATTTGTAGATATTTCCATTTTACAGAAAATAGATATTCTTAAAAAACATTTCATACAATGAAAAATCGCGATAATAGTGTTGTTTTATGTATAATTAAAAAATAGCAATTTATGTTGGATTTTAGATATAATAAATAAATAAATAAAACAAAATTATTTTTTTATTTTTTAAATAATGTAAAAGTATTTAAAAACGTGCTATAAAATATTTTAATATAAACAAAAAAGATTGTACTTTTAAGAATTTCCGTTATATTATATAGATAATTTACAATTTTTCGACATTGAATTTTCAAAAATCAAGATAAAAAATCTTAACGTTAAAAGGTTTAAAGTGCGCCATTAAAAAAAATACTTAGACATTATATAATAAATTTGGAAATTTAAATAATTTATATAATTTTTTTAAAAATTGAAATTGAAAACCACATTAAGTTTGTAAAAAACCTTTGTTGCTACTATATAATATTAGAATTTTAATATTTTGCAAGTTTTGCATGTTTGATATAAATATTAAAAATAATAACGCAACCATTGTGTATCAAAAAATATATTATAAAATAAGATCTATCGAGTACGTTTTTTTTTAAAAAAAATAAGAATTGGAATGCGTGAAATAAACTTACCTTATTTTTATATTTCCACTGGTTTGAAATTTTGATCCGATTGCAAGAATGATAATAAAATGATGAAAAAATCGCGAACTATCACAATTGCATGATATATATACATATAATTCTTGTCCAGTTATTCTTAGTAATTCGATTGTTCTGAAAAATTTGTTAAAACCGTTCCTAATGCACTAATCACGAGTTTAAACAACATAATAAATACAAAATAAAATGATTACCAAATTCTGTCTTTCAAGCTATCTTATAATTATTCTTTCTTTTTAATATGTTACAAATACAAAATATTTATTTATATTTTTTCATATTTTATTATATAGTAGTTGGATGTTTTATTTTAAAAAACTGATATAAAGATATTTATTGTTATTAAAAACATATAAAACAAAAATTTATATCAATTGAGACTATATACTGTTTTGATAAATTTATTTTAAATTTTTTTCTCTTTAACAAAATTAAAAAAAGATATCTTTAGATGAACCTGTTTTCTAATTTAGAAATTGTATTTAAAATAATTTTGTTTATAAAAATCATTTAAAAACCATCGCTATTGTAATATAGCAAAATAAAGCAACATATTAACATGTTTTTTCATCCTAATTTATAATTGATGTTATTAAAAGCGAATTAAAACCTTTCATAGAAATATATTATATAAAAAAATAAATATCTTGCATAATAGTATTCAAATGTCTTCTAATTTAACAATATTGTTTTAAAATATGATCAATAAATTTTTCAAATTTAAATTATAAAATTAAGGAGCTAGATACTTTCGTGTTTTATATATTTCAATGATTTTAGTTTCATAAAATCTCATAAAATTTATTTAGTTATTTTATGTTATACACATTTTAAAATCAATATATTTTTTCAAAGTTTTTTATGCATGCGCAGCGAAGTTTTTGTTTTTTTTTGTTGGATGAGGGTATATAAAATGGGTTTGCCATAATAATAAATGTATAAATGAAAATTTATTTTTTACAGTATTAAAAATTTAAAGGTATTTTGTGTATTATAGGAAGTAAAAAAAATTTTAAATCCTCGAAAACTGGACAAAGACAAAATAAAATATATTAAATTGACAGAAATAAAGTTTTTAGTTTTTTTGAAACCGTAATATAATTTTTTTCACGTCAAGTTTTTTTTCAAAAAAAAATCAAATTGGTTTAGAGATTTATATATATATTTCGAAGAAAAATTTTGCAGTAGCATTGCATTTAAATTTATATCTTGTTTATACAGAAAAAAATAAAAGGATACACATGATATATAACTGCTCATAAAACGCTATAATAAAAAAAATATTTTTAGCTTTAAATATTCTGATAAGATAATAATGCACAACAAAGCTAAAAATTATTATAAAAATAAAACTATATTAGGAAATATTAATCGCAAGCATAACTTTTGTTTTTGCTAAATATAACATTTTAAGCAAATTAAAATAAAAAAATGTTTTTAGGCATATCAGAATAGAAAGAGGGCAACAGATAAAACTTTAGATAATACCAACTAGATATTATTTATATTTTTATATTAGAATATCTAATTTGGTGTGCATCTTATATTAAATGTCATTTTTATATATATTTCAATTAAAATCTTATCAGTATTCACCTAAAAACGCTTCTAAAACTGTAGAATTGTTTATTATTGCACAAAAAATAAATTTTTCAAACAAAACAATTTAAACATGATTATTTACTGCTTTATTTACATCGTTCCTAGTAAAGCGACTGTTTTCTTTTTTGTTGGTTCGATCAATTCTTCTAATTTTAAATCCGTAGGTTGTAGGTAAAAATGTTATTTTTATTTTAAATATTTCTGGTTTTAAAAGCATAAAAAACGAATCCGTTATTTATGTTCTATAGGAAGGATATTGGTAGATGATGGGACATAAAATCGCACTAAAAAAATATTTTGTGTATTTTATTGCATCCTTTATCAATATTACAATTAAAAATATTTTTAAAAAAAGCAAAACAGACATTTTCTAGTATTAGAAGTTAACAAACAATTAATCCAAATTGCGTGAATTTTGTAAACTTATAAATTTGCGCGCAAAACAGACGAAGAAAAATATTAAGAAAGGATAAAAGCAATTAAAAACTAAAGTATATTATTTTTTACGTGTTTAGAAAGTATTTACAGTATAAAATATTTAATAAATAAAAAATATGGGTAGATAAGTAATTCATTAAGGCAGAAATATTGTTAAAACATTTCAAATGAGTTTTACTAGACATATTTCAGTGCATTTGCGTTTATTTATAAATTTAATAACTAAATATGTATAGTACTAGTATTTTATAGAATTATTTTCTATAAAATCAAGTTTTACAATTGTTTTTTCCAACCTGATTTTAATATAGAACAAAAATAAAAGCATTATTGTTTTTGTTGTATAATTTAATTGTGCATCATATATCATGCAGAGTTTAAAGAAATAAAAAAATAAGGGCCATAAAACACTTCTTTGTTTTTTTACTCAATATATGTACACACAAAAAAATATTGCAAATATTTTTTTATATTTAAGAATTCATTTTTACACAAAAAAGGTATCTTGAAAAAGATATTCACTCTATAATTATCTTATTTTATACGAATTTGAATTTTGAAAAAAAATCTATAGATCAAGGTTTTATTTTTACTAAAAATAGATAATTGAATAATATTTTTTAATATTTTTTAGTTATTGCTAAATTTTCTCCATTTTTTTTATTTTAAAAATAAAGAAGATATTAATTCTTTTTATATGTATGTTTTATCTATCCAAGTGCATCTGAATAAAATATAAAATTCGTTATGCTTATAAACATATCAAACTTTATTAATTGTTTAAAACCATTTTTTTAAAATGATATAATCTAATTTTAAAAATTGATCAAGGATCTATAAATCAGTTATTACCTACGTTGGTTATTTAAAAGATAATACTAAAGAAAAGTATGATTTTGAAATAGAATAAAATGTAAATGTACATCAAAAAATCGGAAAAATGCAAAAATAAATTTAATGTGTATGTATATTTATGCGAAATTAATTGATCTTTATCCGAATTATAATCAAATAGTTACAGACTATGCTTTTGAAATTTATTTTGTTTTCCATCTCTAAGTTAATCTATCCCTTAATTTAATTATATATTTTAATATATTTTTTTTAAATTTCTAATAATACACGTGTTTTTGACAACTCGTCGTTATTTTTGATTCGGGATTTACCTTTTTATTAAAACTCTTATATTTCAAAAATAACTATTTTGTTATTAAAATAACGAGTAAATTAGTATTACTTAATATTTAAACACACAAGGGTTATAATTATTGAATTTAATTTTGATTTTGAATTTGTGAATGTTTTGATTTTTCTATATTCATAAAGAATGGTTACAACTTAATAAATAAAAATGTGCAAATATGTAAATAAAAATTCTCAAATAATTTTTTTCATGATTTTTTTCATTCAGAAAGTATATAATGCTCAAAATAATATTATTTAATTCAATAAATTTTTTTTGAAAAAAAAATTCTCGTAATATATTATACAGACGAAAAAACATTTTAGCCATAGATTATTTATCAAACCGCTAAAAAACAAACCCTCTTTTTTGCACCATTAAAGTGTTTTCATTGTTTTAAATCTTTGATATAAGAAATAAAAGACTTCGTTGTACTTCTACTATTATCAATAACTATTTTTAACTTTTTGAAATTGAACACAATTATATTTGTGTTTAGTTTAGAATCACATAGATAATACAAACTTATATTATAACATACATTAAACTCAAAATTTAAAGTATAAAAAAACAATACCACTTTATTTGTTCCCCGGTAAGGAATATCGTAAAATTTAAATTGGTATAAGAATGATAAAATCAACAGAGAAACAATAAAAAACAATACTGTAGTATCTACTCGTAAGAATGTTATATGCTAAAAATAAGTGCTCAACATTATAAAGAATACCATTAAAAATTTGGGATTTTTGCCATGACTCATAATGAATTTAAATTCATTTAAATTAGAAACAAACTAAATATAAAAATTAGAATGCAGATAAATCATTCCTTGACCAATAAATATATCTGGGTAATTTTTTCGGCCTTTGGGATGTCGTCAAACAAGCATAATGATAAAAAACCAACACATTATCGATTAAAGGCAATAAAGGTATCATCCTAGATTAAAAATTTTTAAATCTGAAACAAATTTCACTTCATAAAATATTAGAATATTTTTTATTATTACGCAATCCACATAGGAATGATAGCGATCGAGTCAAAGTAATAATATTATAACTACAAACAAAATTTATTATATTATATTTTTATTCACGAACCTGATATTTATTGAGTTTTTATGGTAATATCACAATATTAAAAAATATTTCATGATTGTTGTATATAAATTATGATATATATAATTATAAATTTCCGAAATGCATAATTTTTATAATATCTACACTTGATATGTTTAATAAAAATTTTTACATTTAAATAATATTACTTAGAAAACCAATATGATTCGAAAAGGAAAATCAATGTACTTTTAGTCGGTGTCTTATCATAATTTAAAGATACAAGATATATTATGCTTGAAAATATAACTAAACACACAAAAAATACATTAAAAAGCTCGAACAATTCTTAATTTTAGAATTATATTTTTTTAATTTGTGAAAATTTGGATAACAAGATCCAAAACCAGTAAGCGATATCGAAATTAATTTTTCTCGTTTTTGATATATGATAAAGAATAGCTATGTACACATCTATAGAGGAACTGATGTAAGCAAAAAAACAAAATATTACTATAAATATGTGTAAATGTTTGATTTCGTTTATTTAATATTAAAGAATCTCTGTGTAATTTATGAAAAAGATTATTTGGATTCGATACGAAAAACCAATTTTTAACTTTTGGATACCTTTGTTTTATATGAAAAATAATATAAAACAGTCTAATACATAATAATATTATAGTTGCTTGATAGGTATGAATTCATTTGTCAAATATACGAATTTGTCATAATGGTGTTTTTAACTTTATTTTAAAGTTTTTTTCTAATTCCGATAACTTCTTTTTTATATCTTTCTAATGATTAATGAATGATTTTTATTTATTTTGAAATTATATGTGATTTATAAAATTTTTTTCTCATCTCCTGTATGTGTGTTACATGATTGATATAATATTAAGGTATTCAAAATAGAAAACTACATGTTTGGTAACATAGTCATTGTAATATATTAGGTTGCATAAGTCTTTCACACTGTTTTCTTGAATATTCAATTTAACAATATTTTGGTTTTTTAACACAATAAAATAGCTTAGAATATAATACTTTTTTGTAATGAAAGGGCTTCGCTAGTTTATATTTAAAACTTTCATCTGTTTATTGTTATATGTTTTTTAAATTTATTGATTTAATTCTAATTTTTTTACTTACTGCTAAAAATATTGATACTAATACTACTAATTTTTCCTCTATAATATCATTTATAATACTATTAAAAATTCTATTTTCCTTGCAAAACATTTTACTCTTTTCTATCCTTTCTTTTAGTTGAATGCCTTTTTGAAATAATTTTTCATATCTAAAAAAATCAAAATTTTATTAGTATAATAATATATTAAATTAGATTTTCATATATTCTAATTTTCTTTAATTTTGGAGTGAAAAATACAATTTAAATACTATTTTGATATTGATCAACTTTAATTTTCTATAAAAAATAGTTAAAAATTTATATTAGTTTATACATAATGCTGCATCCTAATTAAGTACTATTTCAAGATATAATCATAAAAAAACTATTAGCGTAAAAAAAATTAAAAGAGTTTAAAAATTTCGGTTTTATTTGAGAATATAGTGGTAATATTCTGAAAAATACCAAGAAAAACTTGCTTTAAGAGTATTTCATTTAAAATAAATCTAACCTAAAAAGAAAAATAAGTTATACTAAGTCAAAATATGCCTTAGGTTACATAAAATTTTTTAATGTGTAATTAACAAACCAGGCACCAATTATCGATTCATTCAGTGTATTTTTTATTCGAATGTATCTTAATTTTGAGATTGTCGCTGCGTGCTATACAATAAAGAATGTTAATGTGATAAATAGATCTTTAAAGGTTGATTTTATAATTCCATATTTTTTTATTTATAATTAAATTGCCCCTTAGGATTAAAAGTTTCATTTATTTAGTAGAATAAACTAAGGTTATAAAATTTCTTGATTGCTATATAGTCAAAAATTTGATCAAGGCAAAGATTTTTTTATTCAAAGAAATTAAATAAAGATATGTAATTTTTAGTGCATGATTAGGTTTTATTATATAATATATTGTTATATTGTCGATATTAGAAGATTAAAACATCACCCATTTAGCAAAAAAGTGATTCATCCAACAAGTAGAGTTTTTTTACAAAAACCTTTAAACGTAATTCAAAAAAATCCAGGAATAACAAAAATATAATATAGAATAGCAAAAAAACACACACTGAAAATGAAAGAAATAAAATAAAGTCCAGAAACCAACATGCAACGATAATAATTTAAAAACAACTCAATCAAGACAATATTTTATTTTAATTTGTATTTCTATTCTGGTTAAATCTTTTCGTACTCAATTCAATTCAATGCACCTGCATAAATACAATAAAAGTCTAAACTACGACAATCGAGAATACATAATTTTTATAGAGGTCATAATAAATGTATTTTTAAGTATCTTTTGTATGAATAAAATTTTAATATGTTTTGCTTTTTATATAATTTTGCTGAAGAAAATATATAATATTTATAAATGATGAAAGTTTTTTAAAAATTAAATTTGAAAATTTTATTTTTAAAATCCTGGATTAATCGTATAAATCAATCATCATAATTTCGAACAAGTTTTTTAAACAAAACAAGCAACAATTTTATTTATATAAATCCCTTTATCTTTTATAATGAAAAAGTTATATCATTTGGATTATTTCTTTAACCAATTTTGGATGATGTATAGCTTTTCAAAACAGTTTTTTTTTCTAAATTACTTTTCTTTTTTATTTGGGTTTATAATAAATTGCTTAAAACTTTCTTACGTACTAGATTGATTTATTTTCATAGTGAATGATTTTAAATATTTAAATTTAGGCGATTTTAAAGCTTAAAGCGTCCAAATTGTTTTTTTTTATAAAAATACTTAAATTAAAAACAGGAGCCCTTTGAATTCAGATATGGATTACTATTTTAAAAATCTTAAGAAAATAGACCAAAATTTTCCGGACCTTTCCGAGTATGACAATTTTTTTACGCAAATGAATTTTTTCATTTCAAAAGAACTACGGAATATAACAGAAAATGAAGCTATTAAAATATTAGTCGAATGTATAAATGAAATTGAAAACTCTCATATTTTAGCATATTGTTACAAATCATTATATAATTTAGAAAAAGATGTCAAGAAATTTACAGATTTGAATATTAAACCCAATAAAAAATCTATTGAGAAGCATATTAATTATTCCTATGAATTAAAAAAAAGTGTTTACATGTACTCATCTAACCATGAGGATTTGTACGTTTTTTTAAAAGGTCAAATTGTAGATGATTTATTTTCTGATTCAAGTTTATTGCATACATTTCCTATTCCACTCTTTACAGGAGCGCATGAACTTGTTAATGAATTTCTATCGATTAGAGATGTGAAGTTTATTAAAAAACAGTTTTTGATGATGATCGAAAATAGATATCTTCCAAAAAATTTGAATACAATTGAATATTTTATTTCGCTAATAGGGTCACATGATAAATATATATGTCATATTGCAAGTGAATGGCTATATTTTATGCGCAATAATCTGATAGAGATATCTTTTTTGGAAATAAAGACTTCTGATGGAATAAAAATGTGGGGCTTCAGAAAACCGTTAGTTGTTAAAAGCCCAAAAAACTTCGTAATTTTTATAATTAATCATTTACCCAATAGAGAAGAATTATTAAATGCTCTTAAGACATTGAATAATATCCAAGTTAATCACATTTTGCAAAGTTTGATCATAACCCAAGAGCTGATAGCTTTAAATTCTTCAGAGATCAAAAAAATTGAAAGCGATCTACATTATAATGTATCATGTGTAGAAGATAGCTGTTTTAATAATGGAAATACGCTTGAATTCTCCAATTTTGATCATCTTTTCTTTTCAGACCATTTTAAAGCCAAAATGGATTGCATTGAAATCTAATAAATTCCCTCTGGCATTTATTTATGTACTTGAAACATCAAATTAACAATTTCAAATCATTAAATGAATCTTTTTGTTAAGAACGTTTTTTTTTTCTCAAAACCAATTTATGAAATTTTCAACTGAAAAAAATTATAAATCTGTAACATAAAATAAATTAAAAATATGCAAAATTTGCCATGAATTTTCATGTTAAATAAACTATAAATAATAGCAAATGTTTCTTTAACTGTTGACTAATATATTATATCAGTATTAAATTAATTTTAAAGAATACTCGGATTAGTTCAAAAAATATTGGTTAAAATTATAAATATTCCATTAATATTTTAAGAAAATATTATTTTTATATAAATATTCAATTATAACCTATTTGTAATTTAAAGAATTTTATAAAATTTTGAAAAATAAAAGGAAGGCATTTCTTTAAGAAAAATATCTAAAAAATTATTTAATAATCAATTTAAAAATGTTATATAAAAATATGTTTTCTTTAGATAAATAAAAATTTCAAAGTCTTTAAGGATATCCTTAATATCAATTAAAAGATAATAAAGATATTGATTTGTGGATCTCTAACTATTTATTTTAAACAGTTTAAATTTGTAAATACATGTATCTTAAAACAAATAAAGCTAAAAAACTTCATATTTAAATATAGATCGCAAAAAGTTAAATATTCATATAGGAAAGAACTTAATATTGATTCTAATAAATCATTATCTTGAATTTAATGAAATATTTTAAAAATAAAATTTTTATGAATTTAAAGCATACTTAGATCAAAAAAGAAACATTTTTAATTTTATTATTGCTTCAAACTTTGTTAAAAAAAAATTATTGATCCATTTTTTTGATAATATTATTGTCAAAATTGCAATATGTAATATCATATATATAAATGTTAATTAAAGTTATCATTTATAAATATGACTTGAATGTTTAATTACAGATTGTTTAAACAGATTTTGATTATTAAATGATAAATTAATATCAGATAAAGATATTTGAAATATATTAAAAATAAAATTAAAGAAATATTTTAAAACTAAAAAACGAATTTTTTTTATTGTGATAAATCAACAAAATTTTTCGAATAAAATTTTTAATGATGAAAATTAAGAATATATATGGTGTATAATTGGATAATAAATGCATATTGTGTGACCGTAAGCCCTCACAATTTATATCCATATACCAATTTTATCAAATATGAAAACAATATAGATTTCTAACGATAAATAATATTGGGTTTTTAAAGCTTTATAATACACAGAACTCAACCTAATCTTATTCATCAATCTATTTCGATATTTTTTCATGTATGGGGATACATATTTTTTGCCATTTTGAAAAATGTGTTTTAAATTGTTTGTCGAGATTGCGATGTTATACAGTGATACGCCACAGATGTTTTAACATCTATTGCTACAACAATTATTTTGTCTTAATCAAAAAAATTATTTCAAAATCAATCTGATTTATCGCGAAAAAAATAATTATAAAATTTCTAATGATAACTTGTATATAGTGGCACTTTATAAAATACGATTATAATATTGATGGTAAATTTTATTTCTTATAGTAATAGGTAGAATTAAATATCATTAAAGAGATGGAGTTCGTTATTTTTAATTTTATCAGAGAATTGACTTCTATATATTAAAATACAGCTAGAAATTGTTTTAAAGGTAATTTAAAGGAAATATTTGTGTAAAATAAATATCATATGAACTTAAAACATTTATAAGGTATATTTTTTATTTTATATTTCCATAAATACATATGTAAATAATGATTAATCAATCCAAAGCATTTTGTATTAATTTTGAATTTTCATTATCGCTGATAATCACTTAAAAAACATCGAATTATGTTTATAATGAAGAATCATTGACATTAATTAAATTAATCAAGAACGTTTAACTAAAAACAAAATTCATTTCTTACAACAGCAACAAAGATTAAAAGTAGAATGCAAAGACAGATACTATGGTTTTTTTGATGGAATTATTCGGTTTTTGAATATGTTTTATGTCAACACTTAAGGAGGAAAACTAATTTAAATGTGTTCTTTTACATTAATTTATTCTAGATTGATATTGAACCGGTTTTAATATGATTTGAATTGATTTGACATAATTCAATACAATTTGATATAATTAACAAAATAAAATGCAATAAAAAAGTTATGCTAAAACTATAAAAGCCATCTTGTCACAAAATAAATTAAATAAACGTTCAATAGTAATTCTTTCAATTTTAAAACTAATAAATTTACAAATAACTACAATTATGAGTACAGTAATAGAAGTAAAACTACTTATATTGTTGAATTATATTTAAAAAATACATAGATATCTGATGGATACCGCTGTTGATTTTCTTGTTTTTACTAATTAATAATCTACCCGTAAACAGTTTTTGTCGATATGTCTTCTATAGGAGACTCTGAGACTGTTTTAAGATATAATTAATGGCTTGCGTTTATAGATACTGTTCTCCAATTTCATACGTGATCTGTTATGAAAACTTTGGAAATTGCATTATCTTGGTATCTACCATATTACAATTAAGAAATGCATTTAAAAAAAACAAAAATAAAGGAATCGTAAATAAAATTTATCTTTAACATAATATTTCAAATTCTTTTATTGATATTTTCATTTTTAATGATCGTATAATTAAGAATTTTTATTTATATTTTTTAGAATATATTGGTTAAGAAAATGTTTAAGAAAAATTTTGCTTTTTAGATGTTTTTATGTTTTTAATTGTAGTAATGTCATAAAAATAATGCGAATTTTGAATTATAATTTTTTTGCCATTAATATCGTTTTGATCAACAGATTTTGAATTATTTGATGTTTTAATTGGATTTTGTACTAATATAACATTTCAAATATCTATTTAAGATGTAATATTTTTTGCCTCCAACATCTTGAATATTCCGCCTTTTCAAATGTGCTTATAAAAGTAAGTTTTAAGAAGAGTATTTAGATAAAGAACATGAGATTTAAATTTTTATGTTAATTAAAAATCTTTTAATCATATCTTTGTTCCTTCGTTTATTAATATACTATGGTATGAAACTTTTCTGTCGACCACAAAAAAAAAAGTGGTAAATCAAAACAATTTAAGTTTTGATAAAAAGAAAAAAAAGAAATCATTTATACAGCAAACATGGATTTTAGAAAAAATATTAATTATAATAAAAATTCTAAAAAAATCCCAAGATATGAAAATGTGGGACTCCAAGAAGACCGATATCGACAGGAAGAACCACCGTAGTGAATGACCAAGGGTGACGAACAAAACCTCCTATCCCCAAAAGGTAAGTAACGATCCAATAAATTCTGTTAAAAATAAAACTATATATTCAAATTTTCTTACTTTTACATGCTCTGGCCATATTTATCCATGTTCTTATAATTCTCTCCTTCATTTGATACTTCCTGTTTTGAATAATTTTCCATGTGTGACATTAAATAATAGTATTTGTTGTTTTAATGAAAATAATTACATCTGTTCAAAAATTTTTACATGCTAGAATTCATAAAAATATTACTTATATAAACTTGAATAATATGGTAAATACGTAAAAAAGTACATCTATGTCATATAACCTAATAATAAAAGAAATAAATACTATTCACACACAAACTTGTTTTTTTTTCTTTTTAATTCATTTTTATGCATTCTAGGCAGCAATAATATGAAGGTAAAAATTAAAATAGTGAATATTTTGATTAAAGCGTATATGTGCACAAGAAAATGCGTAATTGCATGTATTTGCTTTTGGTTAATATTTTCTATGCATGTAAAAGGACTAATACGTTCATGCTTTACTTTTCAATCTTCTGTTGCCACACAGCGTCATTCATAAGTACAGAAATGGTGAATTTTTAGTTGCTATGTAGGTAATTATAGGTGAGAGTTTGATTAAGTTTAAAGATAAATCCACAAATATCAAATATATACTTGGTCGTGAACAAAAAATTTTAATGCTTGCAATTCTACTTAACAATATTTTTTTAATGTTTTGTGTTACTTCATATTTATCAAATAATGGTTTCGTGGTAAAATAAACCTGTAAATGCATGATTTGAAAACACCTCGAAAAACCTATACTATAAAAAACGGTTTGTGTATATATGATAAAAAGAATGATAAATACGAAATTTAAATTCCATATTTTTCAGCGTTTACAATAATGTCTTTCATTTTATGCATGTTATTCTTATATTGATCATGTTTTTTGTATGATTATTTTTTTAAAAAAAAACAATTTAAAAATTAAATGGTTTTAATAGTACTTGGTAGAATCTATATACATTAAGAATATCTGGTAGGTATTAAATATATAATTTGTATCTTTATAATACTACTATTTTTAGTAATTCCTTTATTTTTTCATGTTGAAATAAAAGCTTGCTGTTTTACAACTTTATCATTATATATGATAATAAAGGCGATCTAGATTTTTTTTAAATTTTTATTTGCCGTGTAATCCCCTTATACTGAAGTAAACAAGAAACCTGTTTCTTGAAAGTGCATTTACTACTCATAAAATTTTCAAAACATAATAATATTAAAATTCTTCTGAAATTATTGAAGTCAAAAAAAAACACGAATTTTACTAAAAATACGGTATCAATAATTGTTTATTTTTCATGTGTTTTAGCAACGAATTTATATTAGTATGTTTTAAGTGTATATAAAAACAAAAAAATAATAAATTATAAATCGATAAAATTTTTACCGTGTGTTTTAGAATATATTAAAAAATAAACAAAGTAATATCGATGTTGAGAACCATAATAACGATGTTTATATCTTGTGTTGTTGTGTTTAAAATTATTTTTTTATTTCTATTCAATGTTTTTTCTTAATAAATATCTCATATTTTTTATGTGGTTGATTTGGAAAAAAAAATTAGTTAAATGTAAATATAAATACATTTTAAAATGTGAAACCTAGCTTTAATTTATGTTTAGTTCAGAGAGCAAACTAATAAATCAATAAAACTTAAAAAAGGTTTTTTTCTGGAAAATTGAATATCATTGAATATTTTTTTATATTCAAAAATTATGGTTTTAATTGTAACAATTTTCATAGCTTATTATCAACATAAATTTTAAACAACCGAAGGTATTGTCTATATATCTTAAATATATTGAAGATTTTTTTGTTTTATTCTAGCAAGTTTTTCTTTTTGATATTGATTTTGAACTTATTTTTTTCTTAAAAATTTTATCGACTCTCATATTCGATAAAATCTATCTTTCTGAAATAATTTAGCGAACTAATGCGATTTAATTGTTATTGAAGTGAATAGAACGCAAAGGTTGTAATAACTCATAAAGAATATATGAACGATTCTCTATTCTTTACATAATTATAAAAATGAGAAAATTAAAAACATCAAGAGGCAGACTTAAATTATTCACAATAATAACACGACGATACTTAAATGCTATTTTTTTACAAAAATCAATATTACCTTTTTATACAATACATATATATATATATCAATTATATAGTTTTTAATCATAACAATATTTTTTTATTTTTTTAATAATAATTTCGGTTTTTCAGATGACCAGACTTTTATATAAAAATCTAATATGATCAAAATATTTTTTTTTGAATTTTTATTTCTAAAACGTCAAAAAAAGAAAATTAATTGAATGTATATACTTACAAATAATTTAAATATCATAGATTTTCAACCATTCAAAATGCGATTTTTTAAAGCTTAATAGTTAATATGGATTAGATATTGTACATTAAAATATATTAGAAAATTATATAAACTATTTTGTATCTTTATTATAATCAGGAAAGAAAATATTTTAGAAAAAATATCAAAAAATATAATTTCTGGATATAATTACAAGAAAATTTTGTATTATCATAATAAAGAAAAAAACAACTAAAAAACACAAAAAAATTGCCTATTAGAATTTACTGATAAAAAAATTAAGGATATTTACATATTTATTTTTTTTAGATGTGTAATTTCAATCGATATAATAATAAATCAAAAAAGATCGATTTATATTTAAAAATTCGTATTTTAATTGCTTTAAATGCCAACAGTTACCTATTTAAAAAATTAAATTGAAATTATAATAATTTTTTCAAATAATATAACTAAAAATTATAGTAGAATAGATCAAAGCATGATCAAATGTTTATTTTGCAAAAAAATTACAAATTCAAGTAATGCATTATAAAAACCATTATTTTTAAAAAACTAAAATACCAAATACAATAAAAAAACCACCCTTAAAAATCAAATAAATTTAAACAGATTGCTATTTTAAACAAAATAAACTTTTAGACATATTTTTACAAACTAAATTTATGATTAAAAATATCCTTTAAAGCGTTAGTCACATGCACTGTGAAGCATAAATTTTTTTTTTGCTTTTTGTCTAAAGAAAAAATACAGAAATTTTCGACATAAATCAAAAAGGTAAATTAATTACTTTTTTAAATTTTTTTTAACTAAGTTTTAATGATTCAATTGTGTTTGTTTTGATGCTGTAATAGTATGATATGTGTGTATGTATATTTTCTGTTAATTTAGATGTTTTAATGCTTCATTGTTGCATTTTTATATAAAAATTTGCTGTTTTCAAAAGTAAAGAAAAGTAATATGAATGGTATTTATGGTTCAATAAGTAAGGTAAAAATGATGGAAACTTCAATTACATAATTGAATTTTGTTTTTTTGCTATGTTTTAGCATTCTACTCAGATCAAAATCGTGTTTGATTTATAGAAAATTGATAAATAAATTATTTCTAAATATATTTTTTCATGTTTATCTCATTTGGGTACTATTAATTTACAAGTGGTTAACGATTGCGACTTTATTAAATTTATATTATGGAATTTTGCGCATTATCTAACAATATGATGATCTTTTCTTTGAATGACAAATTTTGATTATTTAAATGGTCATAGATGTTCTTCGGAATAAGATATTATCATAAATATCACGTGATAGCTATTTAAGACAGTTTTTGTGTTATATATTACTACTAGAATGTGGTTTTATGTTTTTTGAGGTATCCTGAAAATTGATTAGCTGTTTTTTTGAATATTGTTTTTCTTTTTTAAAGTTAGAGTAGATCACGTTAAACCAATACAGGAAAACATAGTATGCAACAATATAAACACATCTGAAAATTAATTTCCAAAAAATATAAGACAAATTATTGAATAGGTACAAATAACCTCACATTTAAAAATACAAAGTTTTTAGCGGCAAGAAAACAATTCAATTATTTCCAATGTAAAAATAGTGTTATTTTTAAAATATAAAAACAATTAATAATCTTAATAAGTACATGCCGCAATTTCGTTCATAACTATCTATCAAATTTACTTAGTATATTAAATTAAGCTAATAATTATACCTAAAGACAAAATGTATAAATACTTTTTTTGATAATTTTGATCCAAGATGAAATATAACTAAAATTCCATCTATTTAAAAGTAAGTTTTAGCTTTTTTTGTTTCCAAAACATATTTTTTATATGCATTAAAATATGGTTTGGAGCACATAATAATTTTAAATGTATTAAAATAACAGTTCAGATATATCTAATGTTTTTTTTATAATTTTTTTGATTCCAAAAAAAAGAATATTCTGCATAAATACTAATACTATTTAAAGCTCAATCAATATTCTGCAAACTATAACTAAAACGTAAATAAATTATTATAATATCGTGTTGTTTTAGATTCCAAATAACTTAATTGTTTTTACTCTGTATTTTAAACCATATAATGTTACTTTTTTATAATAAAAATACATTACAACATTTTAGAACATTCTAAAATTACAACAAAAAAGATTTTTTATTGTTTTATATAAAAAATGAATATGATTCATATATTGATAAAATTGTAGTATAAAGATTTTGAAACATTTTTGAGACAGTCCTTTTACCGGCTCACCACAATAGTTATTTTTTTAAAATATCATAAATTTCTATTTAATTATATTTTTTTTTACATTAATTTCAAAAAGACAGTTTATGTAGTATACATTATTTATAATATTTTTCACACCAAGATTCACAATTAAAAAATTCCTCTAAAAACTTTATCATTTTATGGTGAAAATAGTAAAAACGTACAAAATTGTTTTTAATATTTTTTTATTTCAAAACATAAACACAAATATGTAAAAATAAACACTTAAAAATAAAGAAAAAACAAGCTATTGGATCTAAGAAAATAATCGTTGAAAAAGTACCTGATGTGTACTTTACTTTTTTTAAAAAAAATTATCCTTCATAAATGTGGTAAATAATACCACAATTTATCAGCCTACCCCTAAAATGATTGCCTTATGCAATCACGACAATCTTTGGAGATTTCTTCAGGGGCACTGAAACTTACCTCCTTTATACCTCTTTATTCCTTTTTAAACAACATATAAATATTATCCCTAAGATCAATGTGAAAAAACTTAGTGGAAAAACAAGAACAAGAAAGATATGACCATCCAGGTACTTTCTGGACTAATCCGAGCTAGTGTGCCAATGTTAATAAATCACATTTAAACCCTCTTTATCTTCATATTCACTATACTTAAGCTACATCAATAGATCACGTTTGGAGTATAGCAATAAAATATATACTCGACTAAAAAATAAAAAAATGTTAATTCTACAGTGTTTGTGCATATTTAAATTGTTTTTCAATTTTTTTAAAAGAAATAACAAAACAAGAAAAACATTATGTCCTCAAGTTTTCTTATTTCTAAAGTCTCATAGTCTCCTGTAAATAAGGAACTGTGTTGGATTAAAAATGAAATTATAAAATATCTAAACGTTGATTCTTTATCCCATTTCAACTACTATTAATATTAACATTAATATTACCATTATTTCTATTATTTTTATCTAATTAATTAAAACTATTATCTCTTCTACTAAAAATTGTTGTTATAATACATTTTTTTTATTCTTCTCTCTTCTTTAATATATTTTAAATAGTTTTTTGTGATTTTTTTCATTTCTAAAAAATCACTAATTTTTATGTAAAAAACAATAAATTTAATTGTTTTTTTTTATACAAAAACTAAATCATTAAAATATTTTGCTCGTATGCAGAGAGTTACATTTTAAATATAACAAATTATAATTTAATAAAAAAGCAATTAATTAATAACTTACACCTGATATTTATATCATAAATAGAACTATCTTAATTTAAGAATATCCAACATCCCGGTATTTTTGAAAAAGTTCAAAAACCCTTTGATATGTCTACACAAGAATACATGTTCATATATTTGATCTAAAATTGTGTTATGTGCTTATCTAATACACATATTTTTCCGAACTTACCTGAAACAATAAGTGAATTGATATTTTATTGTCCTACAAAATTTCAGGTTTTTTGCTTTACCCTTTTTTAAAATAAGTTTTATTGTCTATACATTTTTTTTCAAAGTCCATGAATAAATTATTGTATATATAATAAATTTATATTCCAATTCAGGTGAATTGATCCCGAAAAAAAAATTATTTTGTTAGTCATGCTATTCTTTTATTATCAAAAGCTTAAAATTTTTTAAAGAATGCAGGACGAATTTAGTTCGTTGTATTGTAGATTTGTGAAGTTATTTGTTTTTTTTATTAAGATTTACATTTTTTAATTTTAATTGAGCTGTCAATTCTTTAAAATTCATTTTATAATTCGGCTAAATATCAATTTTCATTAGCTCTCTGATAGAGATATTAATCTGATAAGAATCTATACAATAAAAAAATATTTAGATTGATAATTTTATTAAAAAATGTAATAAAAAAGCTGCATATTGATTCAATAAACATTTTTAACGACAAACAAAAAAAACAACCGTTTTTTGATTATTAACACAAAGAAAAGATTTAATTTTTTTTATAAATCCGAACAGTTAAGAAAAATTTGTGTGATTCTAGTGAGAGCTAGGAATATCAAAAAATATTATTAAAAGTTTTAATTGAATTCAATAATAAAAAGAATTAATTTAAATTCCTTTGTTTAGTTACAGATATTTATTGATTAAGCTTATCATCTTTTTTCTTTTTTTTTGATATATTAACTATCATGACTAGATTTAAATTGATCTTTTTTTCGGAAAATAACACTATTAGAGTAATATATGATAATTGTACTTTAATAACCTTCTTAAGACCTTATATAATATGTATATTAGAAAAAAATATTATTATATGAATTTTAAATAAACGAAATCAATTAACCCTATATACTTTATTTAACATTGAACGCATTCTTCCAAAATGAATAAGGAAGGGAAAATTTTTAAATATAATTAATATTGAATTATTTAACTGTGCTTACCGTACAATCATCAAACAAAGTAGTTTGACTTTCTATTTATTCTAGCTATATGACTAAATTTTTTAGTGATTTTGAAACATTTCCTTTTTAAAATTGTTATATAAAATGTACAATAAGTATTTTTAAAAACAGGTATCACAGATTTTTACTAATTAAGATGTATATTTTTTTTGATATTCCACACATTTATTAAAAAAAGTTAACGATTTGATTTTTTGTCATTATTTCATATTTAAAATTGTTTTCAATCTAATGTTTTTAATATATTAGAATTATAAACTTTAGTTAATCAACAAATTTTTAAATATCGTTGTCACACATTAATAGTGTGTTCTTATAAAAATTAGAATGGTTTTTAAATACTATTAAAAAATTAAGATATTTTCAAATTATAAGAGTCAAATGTATATTCAATAACAATTTTTTAATTTTGATGCATTAAAATATTAGATATAAATATGGAATCATAATACATAAAATTGTTTACATTAAATATGATATAGTATAGATCAAAATGAAATTAAAGATTTTTATTCAATCTATAAGCTGCAATGACAGTGCAAAATATAGGATAACAAAAAAATTTTATTTGGTTTGGTTTTGTTTATAAACATTTGGATTTGATGTTTTTTGTCATTTTGATGTTTTTATTTTTGATCAATTTTTCGATCAAAATTGTAGTGGGTTGGTATAGGTGTTGAAGATAATTGACAACAAAAAAAATTTGATACATTGATCGTTTTTGATCAAAATTTATTGGCGTATTTTGATCACCAAAAAACTTATAAAGCTTTTTTATAACAAACATTATCAAGAAATGCCTTTCATATTTAAGATCAATTTATCAGGTGGCGATAATTCGTAAAGACCGCGAGTTCTAACGAACTTGAGTAATCCTATCAATAAAAGTATAAATATGTGAGGATTTTACGAAAGAAGATTAATTTCGAGCGTAGACAATAATGATCTAAAAGAGTTTAAATCAAAGATCTTATGATCGAATAATTATCCTGATGTGGATCATGAGTATCTTATCAACAAAATTTTTTCAACTGTCACTAATATTTCGGATAAACCCAATTTTTTTATAATTATTTTAGGTTTGTTTTGTGTAATATTGTTTAATAAATTTTATTTACTGATTATTATACACAAAATACATTTGATGTGAGATAATTTTAATAATATAATGTGATCTCATAAAAAATTTCCTTCTATTAGTATTTTAATTTAGACTTGTTATTCTTGATACATAAATTTTAAATGAATAACAAATGCGGTTCAATAGAGGAAAATTGTATTTATATATTTTTCTAAATATTAAGGATAAGTAAACGATAAAAACTGAATAAACTACGTAAAATGTTAAGAAAATTTTTAAAAATGATTTTTCAGCAATATATATTCAATTACATATTTTATTTCTTAAATACAATTTCATATCATCATTACATTTGTTCTCACGTACATCACAAAAGAAAGTAATCGCATCTTCAAAACCAATGTCAGAAACTTTCGCAAAATTCAATAAAATTTCGTTAAATGTTTTCAAATACTCAATAAAAACTTCAAGTTCGTTCAAATCTTTTATCGATATATGTTTAATGTTGAAAAAAATATAATTTTTAATAGTTTTTGAAAATTTCCGACATAATTTATGCGTCATAATACGATATTTTTGCGCTGAAACCATCAATTTTATTACCTCGTCAAAACAATTTGAAACACTTAAAAAACCTTTTTTTCGAAAAAAAACATCGAAATAATAAATTATGTCTGTTGCTAATTGTATTTCTAAGAAAAATTGTGATTTTTTAGATAATTTATATAATTTATCAATCAAATGTATCAGGGTATTTGAGTCATCAGATTTAAGAATTTTTTTTGTCCATAGCTTAAAATATTTTTCAATGTAAATAATTGTATTAGTAAAGGATGTTGCAACCAAATATTGATGTGGAGAATTTAAAATGTCCGATAATTCAATTTGTCTTGAAAATATAATTTTATCATATATGTCCCAAATGTCATCAGAATAAGTAAAATTATTATGTAGTAATTCCTTATATTGATTTTCATTATATACTATCTCATCACTTTCTATATCGTTTTTTGGCTTGTTTTTATCAATTTTTTTTTCATTTTCCTCGTTTAATTCTTCCCTTTTTTGATTTTTTTCTTTAACATCATCATTATTAAAATCAATAATATCGAGACTGCCAACATATTTCATCGTGTTATTGCCTTTTTTATAGTTTCCTGTTAAATCCATAGAATTATGAGTTTCTGCTTCTGTTCTAACGCAACTTTCATATCCTTCAATATTTTCAAAATATACACTTGCTGAATTATTGAGCGCTTGGAATGTTTTTTTGGTTTCTGGTAAGTTAAAAATATCATTGATAAGTTTTGATTTAAAAATTTTTATAAAATTTTTACTAAATTCTGCTAATGTTTTCTCCATTATAACTATGCAAATATCATATCCGAAATCGTCTTTATATATCTCGTTATTTTTTATAATTTCAATTAATTTGGTCAAAACATTCAGGTTTAGATTTCTAGTTTGTAAAAAACAGCTTTCGTCAAAAATTTTATTTAATTTCAAACATAGTTTTTGGCAATAATTAGGAAAAAAATTGCACCTCAAGAAGTTTTTTAAATCCTTTTTTAAAATAAATATTATGTTGTCATATAATAAATATACAAAATTAAAATCAATATCAACAAATAGCGAAGAAGAAATATTTTTCAAAAAAGTGGCGTTTTCATTGACTTCGGACAAATAAACGTTTTTTATTGGTATTTTGTTGATTAATCGATCTTTATTTCCTGTTAAAGACTTATATTTATGATTTTTTTCATTATAGTTCTCTGGTTTCAAAAAATTACCATCATTATTCGTAACACATTTGATCATTTTCGAAAAACATCTTTCAATAGAATTTTCTGCAAAAAGTCTACTGTAATCAATGTTTTCAACAAAATTGTCCAAGCAAAACTCATCAGAAAGACCAAAGTCACTTTTGGCAACGTTAAGGATATTATAAAGTTCTTCCTTTAATATCGTATAGAAGACTATATCCTTAAAAAACATTGTTTTATCAAGATCAATTTCAAAAAAGTTTTTATCTTCGGATTGTTTTTTTTTATAATAATTGATCTTTTTGATAATATTATCAAAATTATTTTTTGTTTTTTTGAAATATACTGCTATTTTACGAGCGAAAATATATTGCTCACATTTTTTTGTGCTCGAAAATATATAATTTTCATCGTTAAAATTATTTTTCATGCATTGACGATCTATAGATGTTTTTTCGGAAGAGTTTTTTGTTTCAAAATCACATAAATCATCACAAAATAAATTAGTTGAGCAGATATGCGTCCAATCTCTTTTAATATGTTTAGTATCTGATATATTCGACGGAAAAGACGCATTAACACTATGAGAAAAAAAATCGGAACTGTTATTTTTCATATTACTAATTTCTCGTGTATCTTGTCTAATTTCTGCACATAAATTGGTTTTTTGTGTATAAAAATCTTCTTCTTTCGTTTTTTTTTGTACATTGTTATAAAAATCATTGTAAAATGTTTTGGTATCTGCCATAAATAAGCTTTTATCCGATGATCTGTATTCTGATTCAATTTCTTTTAATGGCTTTTCAGTAAAAATTAAATTTGATGTAAATTTGTTAACAATGTTGCTATTTCTAATTTCTGATTCAAATTTGTGAATTTGTTTGATGTTATTTAACATCCCAGACCTGAAAAATCTCCGAGAAAGTTCTGAAACACGTTTATCAACTAAATCCAAAGATCTTAAAATAAAGCAACATTTTAATATATTAGTGTTTCCTTCGTCAAAGAAAATATATTTACATATATTGATACTTATCTGTTCAACGACCTCTGACTTTTTGTAATTTATTTCATCAATTAACGGCTTGACAATTTTCAAATATTTCAAAGTGTTATAGAGCCCGAAGGTCCTGCAAATATTTTGCGTATGCTCAATCAGATTGTCGAAGTCATCATATTTTATGAACGAAACAAGTTTATAAATTTTTTTTAATAATTCTAGCATGTTTCTTGTAATATCTCTCTCAGTTTTTAAAAAATGAACTTTTGATAAGTCTGTAGAAAAAGAAATTTTAATTTGCTTGATAAAAAACATTATTTTTTTCAAATCATCAATACATCTTATATTAATATTTTGTATTTTTTTATAGGTAAAAATCGAATCACTAAAGCCTTGAAATGTGAATTCTATAACTTGCATCAATACATCGTTTACTTTGTGATATAAATTATTAAATGTTGAGGAAGATTGAGTAGAATTGCTTGATAGAATCAATGAATGTATAAGTGGGTTGAAACTGTCCGATAAAATTCCTTCATATTCTAATCTTATTTCTCTTATTACATTATCCAGATTATCCATAAAGGGCTACAAATGTATATTTTAAATTGAAAAAAACAAAAATTAACAGGAGGATATCAAATCTATTAAAAATACACATTTGAAATTTCATCAGAAAGCTCATATAAATTTTAAGCATTTAAAAATATTTTAGTTAAATTATCAAGAGTTTCAGCATTTCATAAAATATAAATTTTATTTTTTTGCAATGAGATCTGTTTCATTGTATCATAACAAAAATTTAAATGTTTGCTACTTAAAGGATATATAATAAAATATATATTAAATTATATGTTTGATTATGAAAATTGTTAATTTTTTTAATTTTTATACCATTTTAAAGCATATTTTTTTTGCCAAATCATATAAATGCACAATTTTGAAGATATTACAATATAATGCTTGTCAATACAATACTTAACTGGGTTCCAGAAATAAATCTTGGGTTTCGGTCCGGAATCAGTCAATCAGAAATAGTTACATAACACAGACTTTTTTTATCATAAAAAAGAAAATATCTTACCAAAGAATGAATGAAGTGAGAAAATAAATCAGGAGAGACAACAGTATACACTATCATTATTCTTTGAAAAAACACCTGCCGAAAGGCAATCAACAAACATAAATTACGATCACAATTTTTCTCTATGTAATATTTTTATTCAAATAATTCGATAACATCCGAAGTTCGCAAAAATTTTAATACAAAATATTTGTAAGGTTTTCTAAATAAAGTGATTTTAAATGAACATTAGAGTTAATACTATTTACATAGCCATTTTTCATATTATATGAAATCTATAGAGGAAAATTAAATACATTTTATCCGTATCTATTGAATATTTAGGTACTATAAAAACTAGAACCTTGTTTAAATAAATTTTTAAAATTAAATTGCTGTAGGTTTCAATAAAACTCATAATCCTATAAACTAAATGATTCAGCCTTAAAATTTCAAATCGGTTTTTATATTAACCAAATACAATAAACTTAAGACTTTGTCTTTCTTCAGCGCTTAAAAATTATGACATAGCAGGAGTACCCATAATTAGTTATTTAAAAAATTGTTTAAGAAGCACAAATTTTATAGTTTATTTTATTGTATATATTCCTTTGATGCAAAAAATCGAAAGTACACCTACAGTGTGATATAACAGTGTTCTGAGTCAGCTCTATTAGCGTATACAATACGATACTATCCTAATCAACACGTATAATTCATATCTTATTTTAGTCATTTTTTTTATTATAGTGTTTTAAAGATTCCTAACAAATTCTTAATAACGCTATATTGATTGAAATAGGGGGAAGGAAGCGTTTTGATATGATAATTTATCAAAAAACAATAAATTGATCTGAATTTAGTATTAAGCTGTTAATTTGCTAGAAATTGAATACTAAAGTTACACTTCAGAATGGTGCTCCATCTAGAAAGAATTTAATCGTAAAAATTTCTGTAAATAAAAAAAAAATCACATTGAAATTTAATTATAAAAAAATATTTGATTAAAAAAATTGATATTGTAAATAAAAATTATATATTTAATTTAATTAAGAAAATAAATTAGATTTCATTTAATTTAAATAAGATTAAGATATAATTAAAACCTTTTGATTAATATATCAATAAAAGCTATTTAAAGACATAAAATAGTGATAGGGTGAGAGAAATGTGGAATAAAGAAATAAAAATAAACCCCAGAAAGTTTGAATCAGAGATACTCAGGTCCACAACAGATTTTATCGAGGATCAAAAGAATCTCATAAATAAAACAGATCATTACAACTAAAAAATAAATTTGTCAATGAAATAAAAAAAATGAAAAAACACCAAATTAAAGCTTAATTTATTTTTATAAGAAAAATACTAGTTTACTAAGACGATTATGGTAAAAATGTTTGTGGCTTTATAGATTTTGTTGCCTAGATTTGCGCTAAATTAATGTTAAAACGAAAAAGCTAAATGATTTGTTTTGCAAGTAAAATTTATTGATATTGTTATTATTTTTGTTGTAAGACATTTTTTATTCTATAGAACTTAAATTTATACAAATCTATAGTTTTTTTGGATACACTATCAATCATATCATAAACTTCAGAATTTGAATATTTATGATTTTTGCAGAAAACATATTAAAATTCAAAGTTAAGACGAAAGTATTTGTAACGAATTTATTTAGTTAAAAACTTTAGCATCAATTAATGTAATTTACATAATAGGAAAATCGTAATTATATTACGACAATGCCTTAAACAAATATCAAACCTTATTAAGATTTTATAGATTAGTTGGTGTGGGGATTTTCAAACTTAAAAACATTTTTGGGCGTTGCACATGACATCTTTCATTTCGTCGAAGGAAATACTTTAATAAGTGCTATAAACTATCCTTTTATTTTAAATCTAAAAAAACTTTGGATAATTTGCAGAATAGTGTCATAAATAATGTATCAATTTGTGTATGGTAACCAAAAGTGAAAGAATGAAATGACAATTTGTTGTAATTTATTTGTCGTCAATCGGTTATAAAATTTTCTTTTAATAGCCCTAAATAGTTCTTGGTGATTTTTCTGTTTAATACCATGGGTTAGCCCCATATTTTTGCAAATAATCACAGTCTTCGCTTCTTAGACAGCTATTTAAAAATTACCATACAGATTCCATAACTTTTTTTTAAAAAAAAATTCAGACATACGATACACCACACACCGTTCGGGAGATGGCAGATTTTTTTATTATATTACTTCGCACTGATCTATTAGATTCAAAGTATTGGCAAAGATAAATTTCAGCTTTCTTTATTATTAATACATTATCAATCTATACCTTTTCGTAGGATGATTTGATACATATTCTTAGAACTTGGTAATTGTTTGGACAATTTTATGAAAAAGAAAAAATAATAATTTTCCAAGAAAAAAAGAAATACGAGTGAAACAAATTTTAATATAGACATAAGATGATAGGTTTGTATTTGATGGAATCTACAACAATAAAAAATTGAAATAGTTTTTAAATGATACTAATAATTGTATTAATTATAAATTGGTAAAATATTGCGTTTTCTATTCTATTTTTCTAATAAAAACATATTTAAATTTTGTATCAATATAGTTATATCTTAATTAGAATGTGTTACTGATTTACCAAAAGTTTCATCATTAACTAAAACGAGAATATTAAACGAAAATAAATTCAAAACACAAAATCAAGATATTTTAAAATTGTTTAAAAATTACGTTTCACAAAAAAAAACTTTTGCTTTCGTCTATGTTGATTTATACTAATTATATAAATTTACTTACAATCGAAATATTTTAGGAAATTATTTTAAACGTAACAAAATGTTTTTTAAAACCGACAATATTTAAAATGTTATCATATATTGTTTAATCCTCTATACGAAGCATGAAGATAATTACTTTACCAAATTTAAAAATAGCAATAAAATATATTAAGTACATTTATTTTTTTTCTGAAGATTTTTATTTTTAAAACAACCAGAACAATGCTATGTAGAAAAGAGGTAAAAAAAATTATTGCATTAATTGAAAAGAATATTTTACACTTTAAATGCACACATATTTTTTTCGAATTATTTTTATCTCCTCATCTCTGAAATATAAGAAAAAACGAAGTTTTTGGGTTTTTTTGTTGAAAATTTTCTTATCTCTGATATATAAAATTGACCTGTTTTTTGATGATTATAAGCACAGATTTGGCAATAATCATAAATATGGTATTTTTGATCTTTTTACATTTTTGATCAAACAAGATTGATAGAATTAAATAAAAAATAAGCTTAAAAAAAGCTTTGTTAATAAAAAAATCATGTTATTTCTTTTATTTTTATTAACATACAAAAAACAATGGGGATGTAGGAAGAAAAAACGTTTGATTAATGCGTTTTCTCATAAAAACAAAAAATTTTACAAAGTTTTCAAAATAACAATTTAACTTTTGTCAGAACAAGGCACAGTTTAAAATAGAAAGAAAGAACAAGTATGTTTTAAAAATATAATTAAATTCTCTTAATAAACCTAAATATGTTTCAATTAATTCTAGCAGAAAGAACTTCTTAAAACAGATTGTATTTTTACTGTTAATTTAATATATGGCCTATTTTAAAACAAGAAAAAAATGAAAGGAATAAAAATTTTAAGTCTAGGTATGGCAATTAAAATAAACATGCTGGGCAAACACCGGATTCCTTTGAAAAATAAATTTGAAATCTATATAATATTTGGAAAATCTGTGGATGAATACTTATCAGAAAAAAGTAAACTACATATTTCACTATAAAAAAATACGTGGTAATATATAAAGTACACTATGATTTTATTGATTCTTATTTCTTTTTCCATATTTTAAATTAAAAAAACAGTTATCTAAGACGCCTACACACGAATATATAGAAATTAATATTTATAAAAACATGTAAAATGAAATTTGAGAATTAAATTAAATAGTTTGACAATTTTGAAAAATAAATACAAGAATTTATAAATTAGTAATGATAACACGAAGCATTATTCCTTGTCTGTTTGTGAATTTTTTAACACCTATTTTTAGTTCGATATAAAATTTGGTTGTTAATATTTCTACAAAAAAATATATTATGATTATTACATTTTTAAAAAAAGTAATTTTTATAGCAAGAACACAAATAAAAGATTTTTAGCAAAGAAAGTGGCAAACAGTTTTTTTGAAAGAAAACTAATAAGAAAATTCCTAGTATTTAACGAATATTGAGTAAGATATCATTCATTAAAAAATGTTCAATATAGAATTATTCATTTTATACCACATTATATTTTAGTTTGTTTCAAGTCATAATTAATTGAATCATTTATTTATAATTCTGAATCGTTGAATATGTATTTGTTCTATATTCAATTCCAAATTTTCTATATTTTTCAGTATTTTTTTTATATTTCAGAGTATTTTAGTGTTTAATACCAACAAACAGAGTTAATTTGCTGAATTTGTGCAATAAAATAAGAGTTATAAGTTGAATTTGTTTGTTTATTATTAACTCTATATCCCTATTGTAATGCCTAATAAAAAAAATCAATTAAAAATACTTTTAAGTTTGTATTTTAATTAGAATTAGATAATTAGTCTATTAATTTAGCTCGAAATAAATTTTCACGGAAAAATAGAAAATAAAACATAAAATTGCAAAAGTTAAATAAAATTTGGTGTAAATTCAAATTTTAAGGTCTTTAAAAATTTATAATATTTTATATACATTCAAAATAATAAAAACATTGTAAATATAAATAAGATATAGCTTTATAAAATTCTTTCGTGCAAGCTCAAAACACTGATTAAATTGCCAGAATTTGCTTTTCTTCTTTTCTGTTATGATGATATTGGTCTATTTAATTTAAGGCTTTATTGACCCACATATAAAAAATATACAGCTGAAGAGAATAGGAGAATCATGGTATAAAAATCACAACAGACAGTATATAACATTAGAAAACACTGTATTCCTGAAAACGATTTTATAAATAAACGGTCTTCAAATAATTTTCTCTTTATTCAATCTACCTACGCTATTCATATCGTCCTCCCTATGAGTGAGGCAAAATATTATTTAGACTTGTTTTTTTTGTTCTGACTAATAGACACTACCATGAAACTTGATTGATTGACTAAAAAGGGCTATTAATATATGTGCTACCTTTGTATAAAATATTTAATCATAAATATTGGGGTTTTAAATATAATCCTTATTTTTTTACCAATTTGATTATACGTGAATAATTATTTTACAACCATTCCAATTTATGTAAAATCGAACCGAAATCGAGCAAATGCTGGAAACTACTCTTATTACGTGTCATCTTTAAGGTTTCTTAGAAGCAGTTACATATTCATTCTACCATTGATTAGTATGATTTTTTTGTCATTAGATATACAAACCACATATTTATCCGTAACATCTAATCTGTAATTGTTTTGTAAACTATGTAGCATAAATATTTATTCGTAGTTGGTGACTTTAAATATTTAAAATCCTTATAAAAATATTTTAAGATATTAATATTACTATCTTGTAAAGAAAGAACTTCATTTTTAAAATATCACAACAAAACATTAATTTCCTTTCTATTTCAAATTTTTATAAATATTGACTATTTGTTTCTTTTAAATTATAATTGCACTAAAACTATCGCCATTATTATTATTTTCATTTCTTCTTATTGTTTCCATACAACCATTTTTTCCTTCAATTCAAAAACTTTTGAGCGTTTGTTGTTTTCTTTAACTATTATTGTCAATTAAGTATAGAAACGTTTTTTTGCATTTTTTCCCGATGGAAATTTTCAACTATTAATAGCAAAAAAAAATAAAAAAAACTATTTATTTATATATAATACAAAAAAATTATAACTTAAAGCAAATGGGTTTTTTTAATAAGTGTGTGATATTCATATCAAAACTACAAATAAAGAATATATAATTTCCATATTTTATTGTACTCAGTATTGTAATATTTAATGAAACGACTAAAAATAAAAGTCATTGAACAGCACTTTTTATATGAAATAAAAAAAAGTTGTTTGAAAAATTTTTATAACATCACTTAAAGTATATTTTTTGTTTTTTAACGTATATTTAATATATAGAAAAAAAAATAATGTTAATACTGTTAATCAATGAAGCGATGGTTATAATATTTTTTTTATTTATTTAGGTGAAAATATTCAAATTTTATTTTGAAGGAAATGAAACATTAATTTATATCCTTTAAAAATATTGCAGATTATAGTTCACTACACACTAATTGAAACATTTAATATAAAACTTCAAAATACACATAGTTAGATCTATAAATTTTCGTAACGCAGAAATCAGAATTATGAAAAAGCACAAACATGTATTTTTTCTCAGAAATTTTTTTTAAAAAAACAAAAAGCAAGTAAATTCAATGAGTTTTTAATAGTAAAAAAAACAGGCAACTTGGTTATATAAATTATTTCTAATTGAAAAAATCATAAATGCTTTTTATACAATTTACATAGTTCTATATTTTTTAAAAAAATTGTAACTAGTACAAAAAAAAGTAAGCCTAAATCAGAAATTTTCATTGTTTATAGAAGTTATAGTAACACATTTTCCCATTAATAGCTGTTTTTAGCTGACTTGAATGAATTTAGCAAAAAAAATTTTTAAAGTAATTTCAGTAACATTTAGTAATAGATATGTAATATTTAAGGCGAATATTATGTATTTATATATATTACCAGCAATATAAATAAAATACAATATAGTAGGAACAACTTTTTTTATCAATTACTTGATAATTTTTTTATTTACAAAAAACCAAAGTATATGGGAATATTGGTGCTTATTGTTTTTATGGGCTTATTTTCATATATTTTTTTAGATTAAAAAAGTTTTTTTCCATTTTAATTGTCACTTATTGCGCATTATTTATTGTCATACCCAAAAAACTAAAGGTAATTTACCTTTGAAGATCAAAAGCTATAATTTTATATAAATAAAATGAGGATTTTAAAGAAATTCTTGCTCAAATTCTTCAGTAAATGTAACATTATTTTAAAGCTAGTCCTAAAAAATACTGAAATTCTGCCACAAATAAAGTCTTATAAAAAATAATTATGGTTTTATTAAAATTGTATAATTATATTTTTTGAAAAGATCAAAAAAATAACATGTATGAAATCATGTGATATTTACATTTCGATCGCCCCATTTCAATCTGAAGATGAACTTATATAAAGAGTAATTAAAATTTTATATTTTTTTATTCCTCAAAGAAATAATAATGCTATTGCTAATCATAGATGATAAATTGAACATTTGTATTAAAAAAGCACAAAACACTTTTTATTATTTAATCTTTAGGCTATACCCCAAAAACAAACATAAGTTGATTGATTCTGCTCATAATAGATAAAAGTTTAAATGTCAAAAACAAGCTTATTGAAACTAGAAGAATGATAAATTTTCGTTTTTTATGCTTTAAAGATTAAAATAAGAACGAAAATGCATATTATTTTTTCGTTTAAGTACGATTTCCTGCCAAGTTTTCAAATCCAGAAATACAAATATCATATATTAATGGATTTGATTTAATTTTTCATGAATATACTGTAATAATAAAAATTAGAAAGAAAAAAAATGAACACACTGTTTTCTTTATAAAGGCGTCTCCTTATTATATGCGCAAACATGTAAAATTATAGATAAATTGAATAACATAGATATTATTTTTATGCCCTTTAAATAAATTTTATGCATAATTCAAATTCAAACAAAACAATGGTGATTAAAAAAATAAAATTATCAAATATAACCAAAGTATCCTTGATTTTTCGTATAGTTTTGTATCAGATTTTGTGGGTTTTTTTTATTTGATTCTTAATACATTTTTTCACCTAACTAGAAATATTATTATATTTTACTATCTTAAAAAAACATTTATTTATCTATTTTTTGATTTTTTTTGTTTATTGTCTATAATTACAACAAATATAATGTTTAATATTATTTCTACACAATAACTCATTATTTTGTAGTAAAAAACAATTATACAAATATAAAATACAAATAGAATATAATAAAAACCAGAAAAATTCATTGAAATTAATTTTTTATATTGCAACGATATAATAATATTGATGATTTGTATATGGAAATGAACAATCAACACACTCAACCGAATTTTTTAGTTTTTTTATATTGTTCAATATTTTAATTATTATTCTGTGTGTAATCTGTCTAGAATTTATATGTTTTTCTAAAAATTAGGTGCTAAAAAGGCAAAAATGTGGTAAAAACCAGTAAAGGTATCTTTCATTTAATTTTAGAATTAATTTCACTTATTTTTGTCTATAAAAAGAATTATTATTTGTTTGTAAAAAAATGGAAAATAAATTATTAATAGGAGTATTTCAATAAAATTTACTTATGATACGCAAAAAGTGATCAACAATTAACATAAAAATTACAAAAGAAATTGCATTCACCATTATAATATTGTTTTAAAAATTTTATATGTCTAGTTGTATTGAAAAAATAAAAAAATACCACATAATATTTATTCTAAATTTTTTAATTGATATTATTATGATAATTTATTATTGTGATACATTACAGTAGTTGAGAGTGTGTAAGTAATCGCATAGAATAGTTTCAAAAATACAAATTATAAATTTTTATATGTTATTAATACAAAAAAAATATAAATTGATCTTCCATAAAACCTCAAGGTGCTATATAGTTCAACTAATAAAAAAATTATATTTAGAAATAAATTTATTTTACAAATATAAATTTATTTTTTTTGAATGTATTTTGATGTAATATGCAAGAAAAAAATAAAAAAAGATCTATCTTAGGCAACACAATGAAGATATTTTTTCTCTTTATATTCTAGTTCTAATCTACAAAAAATTAAAATATAAATAAATTAGATTTCAAAAAACCAATGAGTTGGATATAATGTTACACAATAATAAAATGATCTATATTTTATCAATTTTTTAATCACAACAAATCAAAGTTAATCATCTATTGATACAAATATTCAAGATAAGATTGATAAATGAAGTTTAAGAATTTTGATATTTTTTGATAAGAAAAGTATTTGGTGCTATATAATCAGTAAAAAAACATAAATAGCATTGCTAAATAAACTGGATCGGGTAAATGAACAATTTTTACCATTCATCTAAAAATGGAAAATCGGGCAAACCTCGTGGGAGGACCCGTACATCCAACCCAATGAATAGATTATAGTGAATAAATGTATTTAAAAACAAAAACAATATGGTTTATTCATTTTTTTTCCAATTAAATAAACAAAAAAGAAATGTTCTAAATTTTTATTTCGATATTTTTAATTTGGTATTTAATGAGCTTTGTATTTTATAAACAATACTATGGTTTTTTAATCTTTTTTTTTGTATTTTTCATATATTTTTATGATGTTTTTTCTGTATATCAATATATTTTGCAAAATTAAAATGCTATATATATCATAAATTCAGAATTATTAACGAAAATTAGCTAAACTTAAAATATACTAAAATTTATGGGTTTAAATTAAATGACATTAAAACAACGCTTTATTTAATTATGATGATATTTTGTGCAACGAAGCTAACATAAAAGACTATGATAAATATCTTAATTTGATTTTTTGTTATACGAAAAATAGAAAGCATTTTCAGATATTTAATTCGAAATAAAATAATTACAACGAAAAAATTATTAAACATTGGATACTTAGAAGTTGTGAAATCATTTCAATTAAGGGTTGTTAAATCATTAAAACTAAGTAGAAATAAAGGAATATTGATGCAATTACTTTTTTGTGAAAAAATATATGTATGATATATTACTTTTTCACATAATATTTTTAAAAAACATATATAAAGAAATTTTATGGAATAAAAAACATAAAATGTTGTTTATAATAGTCTCTACAAATTTATGTTCAATTCTAAAAACTTTTCACAAAAAGGTTATATATATAAATATAAAAATATTGATAATAATTTATTTTGTAAAATTTCTATTGATTATTATATAATACGATCATATGAAGCTTTATTAAGATAATAGTGATAGTATATAGTAGATTGTTAAGATGTATCAATACATATAAGTATATACATGAATTATAATTTTGTCACAAATAGCTTGAAACTGATAGTTCAAATTAGAAATATTTTTTTCAATTTATTATAAAAATCGTGTTATATTCATATAATATTAATAAACCACCTTTTCAGAAACTAAAAAGCTGGCAGCGATGGTTTAAAACATATGATTCACTGATTAACGCATAATTTTAGAATAATATTGAAGATTTTATTTTTCAAATTTAGATTTCTTATAGTTAGCAGCGCGTTTATTTTTCACTTTAATAATTGTTATATTTTCGATTTTTTTATCTAAATCATAAGGAAAATCTATAAATAATAGAAGCTTTAATCTTTTTATAAAAAGAATGATTTTAAAGATTTTTACTATCTTGGTAGCAGACACAAGCGAATAAGATACATCAAAAACACAATTATATATCTTAAAGTAATTTTTCATACACTATTTCACCTGCACAGTACTTTCTATAATAGAAATTATTTTGTTGTTACTTGACGTAAAATACAATTTCTGAGATAGAAAATTCAGTTATTGTGATTTCAAAAGGAATTTTTTAATTCAAAAATATGTAAAGTTTACTCTGTCTATACTTTTGCTTGTATATTTTTTAAAATTCATGAACTAAAACACACGAAAATTTTTCGTAAACAAATTTAAAAGCTTTATATATAAAAAAACCCTTAAATTATATAAATAAATGATGATTTTTTTTGATTATTATATGTCTTTTTTCCAAAATATGCAGATATCAAGAAAAAATATATAATTAAAGTGTTGGGAATAATATTATATGGGCGAAAAAAATTAAAAAAAAGATTGGAAAATAAGCTGCAAAACAATTCGTGCTTATAGTACGAAAAAATAGACCCCCTTCTTGCCAAAGAGATTGAAATTCGCTTAATATAATTTAAAACTTCTTGATATTTATGAAATTCCCAAAATACGCAATTTTTATCATACGCAGGAAAAGAATATTACATATTGAAGGAAAATTTTTTTTTGTAATAAATTATATTTGCAATGTTTTTTCAATTTCATGATTGCTAAATTTATAGGGAATTTTTTTGTTCATATTATACCAAAAAGTGATTAAAAGCATAATTTTAAGAGCGAAAACAAATAGATGCTGAAACAAAGAAAGATAATAAGATGTCTTAGAGAATTGTGTTTTATAATAAAAAAATGTAAAATAAGATAAATAAGTAGTTTTACAACAAAAATAATAAATATTATATATATCGCATATATTAAATTAATATCAATATAATGAATTTTTTGTCTACAAAAGAAAAAAAATACAGAAATCATCATAAATAACATAATTATAACAAAAAAACCATTTATTCAAAACATGTTATAAAAATTATCAACCTATAAATTCATTGTAAAAAAAAACAAACAAAAATAAATTATCGTATATTAATTATATTTATGCTGTCATATTAAAGGCTGAAAGACTGAAATACCATATTGGTATATATGCAATTGCTATTTATATCGATAACGCAAGGTAAATCACTACGTGTGCATTAAAAAAATTATCACAAATAACATATCCGATAACTCTTATATAATTTTTCGTAAATAATTAATTTGTTTATATCTGCTAATTATAATGGAAAACCTGTAAAACACAATTTTTACACCAATAAATCGATATGAAATATATGTATATATATAGAAGTAGTTTTTGAATAATTCGCTTAAAGTATGATTTTTAAACCAAGTAAAAAAACATTTTCGACAAGAATTAAATTTAGTATTGCATTTTTTTAAATATATGTACTTCGAAAGTATTTTTCATAAAAAAACTGTTTATGTTAATATATTTTTATAGTAAATATAATACGAGTCTATATAACTTTCGGAATTAATGGTTGAAATATATATTCAAATAAATTCAATCAAATACACAATGAAGAAAACATAAGCATACAACTAAAAACATGTTATATATACAGTATATTATAGCCTTATAAATTATTTTTATGCTCAAAAATTTTTTTTTGTGATATATTCTGTTTTAAATATTGTGACCTTTGTAGCGAACATAAAAAATTAATCTCAAAAAAATATTTTATTAAATATATCGTCAAATTATAATATATTTATAACAATTTTCTATACACAATAACACTATAAATCTAATCTAAAAAATTTTTTATGTGGTGTTATTAATTGAATTGATCAAAAAAATATAAAAGAAAGTATTTCATATCTAAAAGATCGTTTAGTTAAAATATAAAATGAAGAAAAGGTTTACTGCATAATATAATGCAATCTCAAAGACAATTTGAACAATAAAATACAAAAATAGTGTTTCTTCCGATGTAGTATCCAATTTTCAACGCATGAAATTTATATCCTGTATTATAAAATGCTTAAAAAATGCATCGAACAGATATATGATGTTGTCTAAAATGCTAAATTACATTAATTGAAAAATAATGCCGTATAATAATAATCATAATAATACAAATTTTTTTACGGATAAATATTTTATCAAACAAAAGAAATAATTTTGTTTAGATCAAGAGTATTTTACGCTAAATAAACAAAAATTTGTTTTATTGTATTCGAAGATTTTAAAAGGTCTATTTCGTGTTAGGTTTTATTATTAATCTCTTATTCTAGCAAAAAAGCAATTTCAATATTTGTATTGTTTTAATGTGAAAACCTATATGTAGTTATTTAATGATATTCAATTAACACTATAAATTATTTGATTGATATTATATTCTTTTAATAGTTATGTATACATACCGGCTTAGAAATTTTTCATATGAAACAGTTTTATAAATTTAAAGAATCATTATTGAATGAAATTTCCGAATTAGAATATTATTCGTCCACATTCATGCTGAAACTTTTTGAAAATATAAACTAATGAATTCTGTTTGTATCTATTATAGAAGAAGTATTATTGTTTTTAAAATGCATTTAGATGATTTATTATATTTAAGATATATTATGAGGCAAAACGCGGCTATCCAAGGCTAAAAAACAAGACTCGTGAATTGCAGAAAATAAAATAACAAAATAGATGTTACAACTGAGTACGAGATGCCCAAAACTAGCAACTCTTTGGAAAGTCAATACTAGACCAAATACAAATATAACTAAAAAACAGCAATTTGTAAATTCTCCTAGGATGTTAAAGTTTTTTTCTCAGAAAAATAAATATTAAATTCCAACTTAAATAATTTAATTAACCAATAAACAACTATAAAATATTTTACAGGTTAATGAATGATTATTAACGTTATTTAATTCCCTATGAAAAAATGTAATTACAAATTTAAATTTTTAAATATTCACATCTTATTTTTTTTGTTTTATAAAACACAAATACTTATATATACAATTAATATATTATTAATACAATATTTTTAGAATAGATCTGTTCTTATTTATTGTAAAAAAGTAATGATTTTATACGCTAAATCTATTGAACATCTAGAATCATTCGTAAAAAACCCATTTTGATCCAAGTTATTACAAATTTTCATTAATATGTTATATTGTCTTAAGAAATATTTGATTTAAGAGAAAAAAATAAAATTTATAAATAAATGTGTCCTGTAACACAGGGACACTGTTATTTTTAAATAAAATTCTAAAATACTAAAACATTTTTTATTATAAAATTTATTTACATATTTATCATTATAATTCAATTTATAACTATCATTACTATTACTATTACTATTATTTCTACTACTATGGCTGTACATTTTCTCCTTCTCTCTCTTTTTTTTGTTCTTTATTCTACAACTTAAATAGTTTTTTGTGATCTGTGTTATCTCTTGATAATTATGTTGCCTTATAAGGTAATCACAATATTACCTATTATATTGTAAAAAAATAATTCTCTTTTTTTAGAATAAGCAATTTAAATGAATTATATTTTCTAAATATTATATTATTTCATTATAAACTATAAAAAATAACACTTCAATAAATTTAATAATATTTATGTGGTATGCTATACCACAAAATGTTATGGCTAAATTTCAAAGTAATGTAAAAATTGAAATCAAGAAATCTATCAAATATATTTAGAAAAACCGATCAGTGATTTTCTATTGTTAAAAAAGTGCATAAGATTTCTCTTTTTTGATTTTTTTTTAATTTGAGGCCATGCTTATCAAACATTTATAATTATAAAAGTTTTAAAAATAAAAAAAGATATAAAATTATAAAATGGGATTTTTAAAATTGATATCTATATTTCTAAATATTTATTTTAAAAAATATGAACCATCATTTAATATATTTAATTAGAATATCTATATTTCATTCTTTAAAATACAATCTTATTTGATGGGATAAATACATGATGGAAAAACACTTTCAGTTAAACATACAAACAATTTGGTCCTGTTAAAAAGTTGAAGTTTAAAATCTGAATTCATTGAGCACATGCAACAATCATCACCTAAATCTTTAACCATTTTTAGAAATTTGTGGTAAAACAAATGTGTGTTGCTATCGTAACACACTTTGACTGACCTACCTGATTTTTTCCATACCAAAAATTATCTTCTTATTCCTTATTAAAGTGAACGTGTTCTGCACCTTACGAATAGTAAAGAATCACAAGAAAGACAAGGAAGAATGAATAAATTCGCGGTCATAGTCAAAGTGTCGAAGCAGTTTCCACAAACAATGGATCCAATATATTTAAATAAACACTCTTCAAACTAGTCTTTTTATTCCATTTTCCTACGCCATTTGATCGCTTATCAAGTAGGTACGGCAAATTTTTTTATTGATTTTAATATATTTTTGAAAATAGTTGCTACTAGCAAATACAATTGATTTTAATTTAACTTCATTAAAATTAAAACATTTTTTACAAAAATTCAAAATATATCAAAATACAAAAAAATCCAAATAAGGGTTGTAAACATTTTTTATCATCATGAAACTATAATTGTGTCGTCGAAGCGAACAAAAAATGTTACTTTTTCGAAAGCTAACAAAATATTAACATAAATTATATCGTAAACACCATAATTCTGTAATTAATAAATAACCATATTAACAGCAACCAAAAATTCGGAATTTACTCACAAAATTCATGTATATGTTTCAATTGTGATAGACCTTTAAGAAAAAATAAAATATATTGTATAGGCCCCAAAGTTTTAGTAACAGTGTAAACAAAGAACCAATATGTTTTATAACGTTAACAAAAATATCTCTTTTTTTCTAAATACCTAAATTTTTGTGTGATGTGACCACCAGACATTAGTTTTTTGGCTTCTGTTTTTACTTACAATTTTTTAATTCACAAAAATCTATTTTGATCTTTTTATTTTCGAATATTTTGTAATATATACAAAAGATTCATTATATGTTAACGTTTTAGCTAATAAATGTTCAACAGTAGTTTTTTAAGAGCAGTTATAAGTTGATTCTTTAAAAATTGACACAAAAATCTTTAAGTGAACTACTATGAAAAAATGAGCATAGACAAAAACTTATTAATTCGTTTTTATGATAAATTATACAAAGAAAAGTAAAAAATTATTTGCAGAGAATACTAATCTAATATGGATAAATAACAAACTTTTTTTAGAAAAGTTCAAAAAAAACAATTTTTACCCTTTTTCGATTCTCGTAATTTAAAATTAAAATATATATATTAATAAAAATTACTTTTTTAAAGAAATTCATACAAAAATTTTGATATTGCTGTATACAAAGATCAGCACCGAGTCGTCTCGGATCTTGAGCAAAGGCATGAAAAAGTGGGTGTATTTATGATAAGAAAACACACATTTTAAAGCGCTACATTTCTTATACTATAAAAGGAGTCAAATTTGACCTTACTCGTGCAATTCTTAGAATAAGGCGGTAGAAGACGACGTGAGAAGTTGAAAAAGCCTTACCTGATTTCAACCAAAACAACATTTAAAAATTTGATACTAAATGCACATAATTATTAATGAATTAAATTAGTTGATTTTTTAATTTTTTAAATTGCATATCAATGATTTATTATAAAATAATACCATAAAATGTTTTTAGTTTAGAATAATAGCAATTTAGTATTTGTAAATAAATCAATATTAGAATATTTCTATATTTATTTTGGTGAATTTTTAGTGATAAGAAATACAACTAAAAATATTTAAAATAAAGTATATTAAAAAAAGGTGAAGAAAAATATAAGAATGTTTATCGAATATTTAATATTTATAAGAAAAAGTAGGGTTCGATGAGTCGTTTATTTTTTTCATTTACATTCTTAAAAGGCATACTTGCCTTAATTCTAATCTATTTGTGGAAATAATAATTTGTTTGATCAATAAAATTATTAAATTCTTCACCAATAAATTTTATTCAATAAATACCTTAATCATCTCTAAAAACATAATTGATTACTTAAAAACATTTTTATCAAAACTAATTAAATATTTTTATCGACATAATATTAATAATTACTTAATTATTTACGTTTATCACCTTTTAATCTAATTTAACGATTTTTTATTAAATTATTTTCTTAATTAAATAAAATTGATTTAACATTAATAAACAACAATGATAATAATATTAGTAATAATTAGCAATCATAGTAAAGAAATTAAGAATTAATATTTTTTAATAAATAAAGTTGTCAAAATCATTAAATATTTTAGTTTTTTATTTTTAACAAATGCATTTCCTTTTTTACAGGAGATCAAAAAATTTGTCTAGCTTTTAGTTTGAATATTCTTTTTATTTAATTCTAACAATTCATCGCGAAATACTGCTTTATTATTGGTATTTTTATGTTTAATTTTGCAAAAATTTTTTATATCTTTTTGATTTTATTCAAATTATTGGGATGTAATTAAAATTATAATCAGAAATGAATAGTAACGACCATTTGGGGTGAGAGGCAACCAACTTTTTTAAAAAATAACATAAAAACGTACATTTAATAAAATTACATGATTGTTAGCTACAAGGTGTGATAGTAAGCCTTGCTCGTGTTTTTTTTATTTTTAACCATTTCACTACTTTTTATATTTATTTTCAAAAGTTATTTCTCAGAAAATTGCTTATTGTTAATATGAATAGAATAAATGTTATTAAAATAGAATTGGCTCGATTTATATATTTATTTACATTTGGGTTTTTATTATTCTGTAATCTCTACATGTACTTCTTTTACGGATGTTTATATATTTTTATTGTGATATATTTAGTAATTTATCACAATAAAAATATGAATTAAAAATTCTTGGTTTCCATAAGAAACTTGATTAAATATAAATTATTTAATTAAATATTTTTATTTATATAAATTTTTTTATAAAAGTATTTGACATATTGTATTTTCTTATTTTTAAACAAATATTTATTCATGATTTTTTTATTAAATGTTTTGATTTTGATATACTTCACTTCACTAAGTTAAATACAGACTTTAGTGACAATGACAGCTAACATTTGAATAAAAAGTATTACGATGACTCAATTAAGATTTTTATTTTGCATCAAACCCGGTGCTATCTTGTAGTTTCAATCCCCTTTTCAAAAATTATAGTGTTTTTATATTTCACCACCAGAATAGTTCATTATTAAAAATCAAACAGAGAAACCCTTTAATCATATTAAAGGAATGTTTAATTTAACATGATCATTTAATAAATTCATAAAATAGTTTAAAAAATATAAACCAAAAAAATCCTTAAAAATTATTTATAAAACAAAATTTTAAAATAATATTAAATAAAATATATATGAATTGCTATAGACAAAAAAAATGCATCGGAAAATAACACATAATATTTACCATAATATTTTTTACCGAAGATATGCGTGCACTAAGAAAAACTGATCCTTTCAGACTCGTCAACATTCTTCACAATCCAAGAATGTTGTGGAACTTCATCAATCTTTAATCTTTTTTCAGGTTCCTTTTTAAGAAGCTTTCCTATGAAATCCTTAGCTTCAAAACTTAAGTAAGCAGGGAAAGTATATTTTAAGTCGTTAACACGACTTTTGCATTCATTATCTGTAAGATCTGAACCAAAAGGGGTGTTTCCAGTTAAAAATTCGTATGTCAAAATCCCTATACACCACATATCTAGATAAATAGAATGGTTTTGTTTTTCCCACATCTCAGGTGCAAGATATTCTTTAGTACCACACATTGTGTATCGTTTTTTATCGACATTTTTAACAGCAGCACCAAAATCAGCAATTTTAATGCAATCATCGCTACCAAGGAGAATATTTTCAGGCTTTATATCACGATGGATGACACCATTCACCTGTAAATATTTTATTGCTTTACATACTTGGAGAATATATTTTGCTGCTGTTTGCTCATTAAATCTTCTTGCTTTTTGAAGAATTTCAAATAATTCACCACCTGCAGCATATTCTAAAACGAGATAAATTCGTAATTTATCATGAAAATATCCATGTAATCGCAAAATATTCGCATGCTTTAATTTTGAATGCACCTCGATCTCCCTTCTTAATTGTCTTGCGCAAAAAGGTGATTTTATTTTTTCTTTTTCAAGTAATTTAAGTGCAACAACGTAACCCGATTTTTTATGCTTTGCAAGCCAAACTTGTCCGAACTGTCCAGATCCAAGATATTTTCCAAGTTCGAAATCATCTAATGTCATGAATGATGCGCTATTATGCATTTCGAAGGGAAGGAAATGAATTTTTATAAAAAATAACATTTATTTTGCCTGTAATTATAGAGATAGTAGAATATTGAAAAACAATAATTATGTTTTTTATGAGTATTTATTTTAATCAAACGTATTGAAATTTTATTAAAATCCATGATTTTAATTTCAAATACCGTTAAAAATATTTAGAATTTAAGCCTATAACGAATAACAAATCAATGTGAGATCGTAACAAAAAAACAAGACAAAACATTATATTATATGGTTTAGATCAAATATGATGATTAATATCGAAAAATATTTTTCTAGTGCTGTAGTATAATAGTTAAACTATTAATTCTAAATGAATACTTGTTATCGCGTTTGAGTCTTTGTTTTTTATCGGTTTTATGATCTAAACATTAAATAGAACGGTTGTAATCTTTTTCATGAAAGATTAAAATATGTGTGATATATTCTGAATTTTCTGAAGTTATTAAATTACAGTGGATGCAACAACAGAATAACTATAAAAAAATTGTCTATGTGATATTCGTAACATTTTACTATCAATAACTTGTTATCATCCGATCAAAAGTTTCGATAATTAAATAATGAGATATGAATGATTTAGCCAATTGCAATAAAATAAAATTAATAAATAATAATATTAATAGTAAGAGTTTTATGGCGAAAAACTACCTGAAGAGATGAATTTCGAAAAATTATCAAAGAAGTATCAAGATATCATAAAATCATCATTTAATAAACAGTTTTTTTTATTTAAATCACAATGAAGTAATGATAGTTTTGATTTTGTTTCTAGAACATTAAAATACAAATCTAAATTATATTATATTTATTTATTGCAAAATTAGAATACCAATTTATCAAAGAACGATAAATATTAAATATTCTTGCAATAAATATATATCAAGTCAATTTATTTGTTGTATATATAAAATTGACAAAATGTTTTATTTTTGTAATTAATGATTTTTCATTCATTGGATAATAATTTAAGCTGAAAAACATCCGTTTTTTTTGTTTTAATAAGCATTTCCTTAAAATATTTTTCACAATCAAATAGCCCAGCACAAGAAAAAAATATATGTAGCTATTCTAGTGATAACTATTTACCGCTAGATATGTAAAAAACAAATATTAAACATACAGAAATCAAATATTTTTACAAGTAAACATTATTTATTTAACCATTTTAGTTGTTTGGTGGTCGTGTTTATTATGTACTTTATAAAAAAATAGAAGTTTTATATATTCTTATATATGGATATAATCTATTAGTTTCAAAGTTAAAAATAACAAATTACATAATGGTCTTATATTTTTATACCCATATTACTATTTTATATTATGATTATTTGCTTGAAATATGAACCACCTATAAATAGAAGGATAAATTTCAACTACTAATAATTTTAAATTGGTAGTTGCACCTTTCTAAAGCAATATAAAGATAAGAAAAGCAGCTTTAATTCTTACTGTTAACATTTCTTCTTAAGCAAAATTTCAAGAAACTAAAAAAAATTCTCGTCTATCCTCACCGAAAAACACATTTTGAAAAGTTATATGGACGTATTATAATGTGAAAAATACTTCATTAGTTTATTTTCATTCTCTTCATTTATCTTTTTTTTATAAAGTTTATATTTAAATTTTATTTTTAATCCATTTATACTATGAGAATAAACAATTAAGAAAAACCAACAGGTACACGATAAATGTGAAAAGAACTATTATCAAAATTTGTTTTTACATTATTTCTTTTTATAATGGCTGAAATTTTATTTAAAAGAATATTTAATAAAAATAAAAACCCTGAGGTATTGGTCAATATTCTCTATAAATTGATTATAGAAGAAAATTTTTACAAAAGAATGCAAAAATAAAAATTTATTTTTAACTCTATGCTGCAAATGACAGAAAGAGCGACATAAATTATAAAGTTAATATGTTTGCTTATTTATTCGACAATAAAATTAGTTTTAAACATTAAGTTATAACACAATGAAGTTTTTAAAAAAACAAAAAGATTAACTTAATATATATTCTATATTATAAATTTTCTTGTGAATAATGGCTATATATGTTTATAAAT
>AFBI03000009.1:727932-894588 GCA_000230595.3 Edhazardia aedis USNM 41457
TAATTAATAATAAAATCATTATTACTAGTTCGGCCTTTAAGAAGTATAAAAGAAGAGTAAAGATATGATTCGAAAAGAGAATAGGAAGAATAATTAGACTTTGGCTGTTTTCGTAGTGTCTCTCAATCCAATCGATTGTTCTTAAGGTCCTATTACTTTTTAATGATCGTTTCACGGTAGGTTTAGCTTTATGTTGTCTTTTATAATGAAAAAATAATCAGATAATCTTGTATAATTCTGATTTTTCAGTTCAATTCACCCTTTAATCGACCCTTCCTTCGAGTATTTGGCTTGAGTGTGGTTATCACAATGCTAGTATTGTTATTTCCGTGTTAAAATTTCTTTAACTCTTTCTTGTTTTTCCTTTCAATTTAAATAGCTTAATGTGATATTTTCTTATATCTAAAAAATTACTAATTTTAATAAGAAATAGTATTATATTACGTTTTTGTCGACAATAAATTAATATAGATAGAACTAAAAATATTTTTAAATGATAAATCAAAATTAAATCTTATTGCACAAAACAACAAAATTCAATATAAAAGCTATTAAATAAGAATAACACAAATGAATATAGTTTATATCACATTAATATACGCTATTTTGAATTTTTTTTCTTTTATTGAAACATTATATTAACCAAACCAAATATATAACAAAATATAAAGTTTACATACCAAAATATATACCAAAAAATCTAACAATGTAATTTATAAGGTTTCAAACATATATAACGTTAAAATTTGTGTTTGTAAATATCCAAATATTTTATTGTAATTATTTCTACTCAAAATAGAGAATATGAATTAAACCACTTTATTCCTAAAAAATCATTTTAAGCAATATTAAAAAAATTAAATAAACATTTTTAAAAACTTCAAAATTTTAGTTAATTAAAAATTCAAAAAGTCAAAAACTAACTGCTATACTACAGGCGTTTATAAATTAGAAATGTAAATAAAATATGACACATAGATGTTAAATAAAGAAAGGGTTATATAGAGAATAAGAGTAGATCACTCATATTTAAAAGGAATGGTTTTTAGTTCAGAGATTCTTTATATCATGCCTGTTCTGACCTGTAGACTAATTTCAATTACGTTTCACATTATTTTGTTTTGTTTAAATTTTATATTATATATTTTATCAAATTATTTGCAAAATTTAATATAACAACATATTTTTCTTGTTTTTATGCCTTCTTAAAGATTTTTATACAAAATTTTTTTGCTACATGCCTTTCAAGAATTATTAAGATCGGAATTGTTTGCCTCTTACTACAAGAGTGCTAGAAAAAAGGAAAAAAATACAAAAGCTAGCAAATATTACACAATATGGTTAGGTTCGTTTGATAAAGCCAAGATTTATGTTTTCAAAATTTTTTCAAGTATAAAAAAGTTGAAAAAGCCTTTTTACTAATAACACGAACAATATATTTGATACTTTTTCACATTAATTGCCATTATAAATACAACAAGTGTTTTTATAGCAATTTAATGTGGTTGTTGTTTATTACGGATGATAGTTTGATTCTTTAAGATAACTACATATATTTTTTATTTTTATTTAACATGTATAAATTGTGACATAGATAATTGTAAATTTTAAAAAGGAATATCTAACTATCAGAAAGAAAGTCGATATCATATATAATTATTAAATATCGTTATTTTTGTGTTTTATTTATTAGAAAACTATTTATTTTTGAATTTATGAAACTAAAATTACAAATATTATTATAATATGTATTTCTAAAAATGGTGGTGAATTTGTTTTCTTTGTATATAAGACTGCAAAAAAACATAATTGAAAATTTTGTATCATTATAAATATGGTTTTTTTTGCTAGTTGTGCGATTTTTTTAAGCCAGATGCAAAACAATTTTTAATTTATGAATAGTGAAAAACATGTTTTTAGATATATTATAAGTAAAATACAACAAAATAACATTATGATGGCTGAAACACTGATAGTTTTTAATGTAAATGCAAAAAAATATTTAATTGTTTTTAAAGTTTCAAAAATACAAGCGATATTAAATACAGCTCCATGAAATGATTCTGAAAAAAATCTTAATTTTTGTTTTGTTATCTCGATTTTTTTGATTTAAGATTTACTTGTTATCAAAATATAAACTTAATTATAAGAATTACACATTTTAATATGTTGATAGATATTATTTCACACATTTTGGTGGTTTTTAGAAGTTAAATGTATACCTTTAAACCTATACAAAGTAATCTTCGCTTTTTTTAGGTTTTGGATATTATAAGTCATATAAAAAAGTTCTATAAGCATGTAAAATTGATTATATAAAAAAATTTATATTGAAAAGGGAATTTAAAAAAACCAAAATTTTTAGTTGTAAATGTTTATATTAAAATATAACATAACAAAAAATGACATGGGATTTAACATATAAATTAAGTTGTCATTTTTCAAAAACATGTTTTTTTGCTAGAATTGTTGATATTTATGTGCAACACGATAAGTTGTTATAAATATAAACGGTTTGAATATTGTTTCACAATAAACCAAAAATTTTTTTATATTAGCTTTAAACGTGTTTTAAATCTTTTCAAAATAAAACTAAAATATTAAAAGGTTATTTTATGATTTCTCATTAATTTTTGACTTAATATAATAAAAAAATAAAATTTGTGCTTTAATTTTTAACCTTCAATTAAGATACAACTCCAATCAGTTGTATTTTTGATATTTTGATATGTTTTAAAATTTTTAATAATAATTCTGAAACCACAGGAATTCTTTTGTCCTATTATTTTTTATACTTTTATAACAAATTTCATATGTTTGCATTGAATTTTAAATTGTTTTTCCAGTTGATTGGGGTTAATAATTTAACATGGTCACACTTTATAAAATTGCAAAACACAAAAAATACACAATTGATCGAGTAATTGTAAATAGGGGTGGGCAAGATTACTAGACAACAGATAAGAGATTTTTTTGCCATAAAAAACACTAGATTGAAAAAAATAAAATTTGTTCTGAGAATAATATTTAAATAACATGATTTTGTAAATAGATTATTAATTCTGCTTAAATATATAGATGGCGAAAATAAGAAATTCAAAAGTTAATCAGATTGAAAAAGAACTTTAATGATCATCAGAACCTATAAATGGCGCGCAATTTAGACATAAAGAAATGCGACCACAAACAGGAGAACAACATATTCAAAAAGTATTCAAAAACCGGCACAACAGTTTGTAATCCGGAATTAATAATTTAAGATTAACAAAGAAAATCCACATCTTTTTCTCTTTTGCTATTTGAATGGTGTTTTTGCCTTTTATAACAAACTTTTCATATAAAATGAATTCTATTCTGTATATATGACGCACAATTTATAAAACTCTTCTAATATCTAAAGACCAACTACAACAAAGCAAACAAATAATATAATATTTCTTTGTTTCAATATTTTTATATTAAAAATTATTGTGCTACTAACAGTGTCGTTCTGTCATAAAAAAGAGAGGCGAGAGAGAAATTCATATTACTATAATGACAGAAAAAATTAATGATTTTAAAAAATTCATGAAAAATGTCCACTGACAGAGATTGATGATGGAATTAAGCGAATGACCAAAAAATTGAAGGCAAAAGATGTGTTGAAAAGAAAGGAGGAATTCACATGAAAAATGCTTGATTCAAACGATAGTTTTTGATTCAAAGCTAAAATGATAAATTAAATTACTCATTTTTTTGCTATAATATTATTATGCTACTACCAGAAAACAGAAATCAAAATTTTTAAGATAATGAAATTTCTAATTAAATAAATTTTATCTATAATGTGCCTTGAAATGTGCTGCTTAAATTTCAAGATTGAATTTTTATTTGAATTTCTTCTCGGAATTTAAATAAATTTCTGTTCTGTTATAATACTTTTTACAGTCAGTTTCACCATTCATAACAACAAATGATCAACTAGTTATAATTTATTAATCAAAATTAAATTCATAAGGACAATTTCTTTTGATAATTAATTAAAAATATAGCTGCGGTTTTCCGCGGAGAACTTTCCATGGGCAAGGAAAAAACCATAAAGAGTAATTTGATGAGAATAATGTTTGTTTATGAAATGATTTCTTGGTGTGTTCACGGGATAGTTTTTTGAAATCCTGCGTGTCGCCTGTGGCTCTAATTGTCCTGTTGGTATTGTGTGAGTAACTTAAACTATCCTTATTTACAGTTTAGGTGTTTATGGAAGGATCTGATTTGCCAGTTCCTTCCCGCAAGCATTTACCCTTCTTATTCGAAAGTTAGCGACATACTGATAAATCTTGCTGTATGATGAACACAGCATAGCGAAAACCAAAATTTCACCAAAGGGTAAAATAATTCAAAAAAACATATTATTTAATTTTTCAACTGCGCAATATTAATATTGGGCAACCGTATTAGTTATTAGAAATCTATAAAAAAAATATGTTAAATACATTGAATAAATAATCAATATATAAATCAAGGTGCTTATCATTAAATATCATGATAAATCAAATTTCAATATAACTTGTGACTTCAATAAAAATATATATGTCTCAAAAAATATGATATTGTCGGATTTAGTGTCCATTCTATTCCTATTACAGTAGGTGAATGCCTACATATGAATAAAATAAAATTGATAAATATAACGAAATGACGATTTTTAAGTAATTCCAACTTTGTGATTAAATTTTATATTTTTAAATATTTGTAATTTATAATACATAAAGCTGCCAAAAATTTCTTTTTAGCTTTATTCACACATATTAAAACTGTGAGATGTAAACGTAAGTGCGATAATATTTAATCGATGTGTTTGTAGATACAAACTTTAAATTAATAGAATTCTTAGATTGAACTCATATATTTTAAAAAACCATACAAATTATTTAAAACATTGGTTTCATTTTACGAAACATACTTGAATTTTGATAAGACACATTGCAAAAAATATTTTAGTAGCTGATGTAAAACAATAGAAGATTTTATATATGATTTTATTCGTATATTCTAAACACTTTCTACATCCTCTAATCAATTAAATTGTCCAAAAAAAATTATTACATTGTTGAACAATATACATTATCTTTTTTATTATTTACATTCTGGTTTTATTTTCTAAAGATGCAATTAATGTAACATTTTAATTGATAAATTAATCAATATACAAATCAATCAATCTTATATACATCAAATACCAATAACCCAAACATCAAGTGTTTTCATCGTCAAAAAATTTTTAATTAATATTTCGTGGAAACCAATTAAAAATACGTTTTCAATAATATTATAATGACTATATATTATTTATTTTCTTAATATAAGTGATTAATCTTCTTCGATATGATATTTATAATCCAAATAAAAATATAAAAAAACAAAGTATTTTAGGTTTAGGCATATATATTGATTATTTTTATTTTTATAACGTTTTTAAAAATGAATCATTTTTTCAAAATATGATGAAAATCGTGGTTTAAAATATACTATATTTAAATGAAGGAAAATAAAATGTGCCAAAAAATCTGAAAAGTTTCATGTTTTAAATTCATATTCTCACTTCAAGATATTTTAAACAATAAACATTTTGTATTTTTTATTGTTTCTTTAAATTATAAAACATTCAACACTGCATGTAAATTAGTTACCGACTAACTTGATTACATTTTTTTAATAAAATATTGCCTAAAAAAGCGGAATCGCTTGATGCTGCAAAATATTGATAACATCAAAATAAACATTGCTGTCTTTATTTAAAACTTATCAAAATTTATTATTCTTGCAGTTCTGTAATCGTGTTGATACCGTTGCATAAAAAATGATAATTATTAGAGATAGCCCAACTATTTCATTAATTGAACGCTTATGATTATTGCTTAACAGATAAAGCATATTGCATGACTTCAGGATTTATGTATATTGAAAGGTTTAATACTATTTCAGAAAAAATAACAAAACTTTTCGCCAATGGTTCGTAAATAAAACCCAAATGCCGCATTAAATGAGATGATCAGATTTTTTTATACTTTAGTTCTTTCAAAGAGATTAAATTGTTAATAAAAGAAATTTTTAATATTTAAACATGTTATGATATAACGGTCTGTGTCTTTCTACAGCTATTGATAATGTATTTGTTTTTTTTATTTGTTCAAAATTGTCATGATCAATGTATTTTCGCTTTTTGTAACATTTTAAAATTTTGAAAAAAATAGAGTAGGTTTTCCACAAAAATTGGTATTTCACTGTATATAAAACCTATTTTTTCCATTCTATTTTTATAAAATACGAACCTTTTAAAAAAAATTTAATTGTTTTGATAAAAATATATCGTTAAAATCATGGTTCTAAAAGAAATTTATGTTATTTCGCAATTTTACAGAAAGAATACCGCTAAAGTTTTTTTTACACTGTCATTTTATTTTTAAGATGTAAAAATGATAAAAAAAATACGCATAGAAAATAACAGGAATAATGAAAAGAAAAAAAATTTTATGATACTCAAAAAAAATCGAAAATGTTATGGTATTGTAGACTTATATTTTAATAAAAAAATATACTATTTGATTGTAATTTATTTAACCTTTCAATGTATACAATGATGAAATATTTTTTATTATATTTTCAAAAAAAAGATTTTTTTCAACATACGATAAGTTTTAGCTTTAAATTTATGTATTAATTTCCAACTTATAATATATCCAATGTTTGATTACTATGAATTTACTTCTTGAATCTAGTAGGTTTACCAAGAGACTTTACGCAATTAGAATCATTTGGCTAAAAACATTCCTGTAAATTCCTGTTAATTTAAATGTATTAATTAATTTTCAATGATTCTAATAATAAAAAAATTGATAATAATGTTTTTTGTTTGAAGGTATTTAAAGTTCGATAACTTATTTAAAATTGAAAGTTTTGTAGTTTAATGCATTCTGTGAAAAAGTTTAACAAAAACATTATTGTTCTTTCAATAAAAATAAGGATCTTACTTAAATTGAAAACACCAATTGATTATATAGATACAAAAATACAATTTTTATGACAAAAAACCAAAATTTACAGATCAATGTTATTTATAATATATCAAAACATCAATTTTGATTTTTAAAAAAGTGTCGCACGTTCAAAATGTGCTTTTTTATAATTAAATTAATTTTTTTAAAAATGAAATTAAAATTCAACAATTAATGATAAAATTTTTATTAATAATAAAACCTTGCTATAAATTATATTTTTGATATGATAAATCAAATTCGCCCTATAATTAGTTATTTAATTTCGTGAAATGTTTCATTTAAAATTTTAATACAATGAAATTAGATAATTAAATTCCATTTATAAATTTAAAGCATAAATAGATGTGAATGAATAAAATCAATGAAGCATAGAAAACAAAATGATCCAAAAGAGACTGAATAGAAGACTTTGGTTTATAATAATGTTCTTATTGTGAATTATTGCTATATAAACAAGCGAAATTATTACATTTAGAATCGATTTATGTACTACATGAATATTGCATCAAATTGCACGCATTTTAATAATATTTCCAGATGGTTGTAAATAAACTTTCATGTTTTTTCATAAAGTGTTTTTGAGAATTAGTATTTTAAGCACAAATATTAATATAGTAGCAAAAAATAAGCCAAATCAATTTTTAAAATTATGGTTCACATCATTTTCTCGAAATATAGCGCATATTTTCCTTAAATTATTACAAAAGGCAGTATAAATATACAAATTTTTCTATAATATTCACTGTTCTCTTTTTTGAATGAAAAGTCTAATTTATATCACAAATATATATTTGTGATTTCTAATCGAAAGTAGAATTTAAAGTTCAAATCTAAAAAATTTTTTTTCTGCTACAATTCTCATAAAATCTAAACAATTGACAATTCTTTTTATTTTATTATTATACTAAATAACAATTGGATGACTTTTGTCGACCTCGCGGTCTTCCCGAATTATCGCCACCTAATGAATCGATATTAAATATAAAATAAATTTCTCGATAATGTTATTTTTAAAAATCTTTATAATTTTTTTTGGTGATCGTAATACACCAATCAATTTTTATCAAAACATTCTTTACAACAAGTTTTATTAATTGTCGATTATTTTCGACTCTTAAAACAATCTACTACAATTTAAAGCGATTTCTATTGAAAAATTAACAAAATTCAAAAACATAAAAAATGAAAAAAAATTTAGATAAAACAAAACAATAAAATTATTTTTGTTATTCTATATTTTGCACTGTTATTAAAAATTAACCTTATTATCAATCAAAATTTCGCGCATTTATAGAAACAATTTTTATCCAAAATTAGTGAAATAAAATATATTGATAGATAATATCAGTTTAACTTGAAATAGTTTTATAAATAGCTGATAGAGAAATAATTTGACATATATTAACACAATAAAAATTCTATAAGAGAAGTAAAATATTTAACACAACTGAACAATTTTTGTAACAAAATTTTCTTCGAATTTAACAGTTTAAAAACAAAAAAACAGCAATTCTTTTAAATGTAAACAAAATTTCATTTTTTGAGATATTTGAAAAACTGAAAATAAACAGCTTTCAGAAGAATACATTCTTGAAAATATTATAATAAACCTGGGACAATCGACAAAATTAAATCAAACAAACAGAATTTATTAAATACCATGAAAGATTTCTTACATTTAGAATAGATCTCTCAATGAGAGTAAATTATTTTTAACAGCAACAGTGTTCAGTTCAAAAAATCATACAGATGTGGATCTTCGCACCAGGAGATTGCAAAGCAATAAAAGTAACAGATAACACTATATAAAAATTTCTTAAAAATCTATAAAAAATTTTTAGTACCCTTAAAACAATCATAACACAGCAAATATTATCTTTTTAAAAACATACGAATGTTGATATAATATTTATTTTTTTTTATAAGGACAAAAATAAGCTTTCAAAATGCATACTAAAAGTTTTTAAAATTCCATCGCAAAAATTGCCTCGACTTGTACTTTTCAATTATTTATAGCCTAAAAACATTGTACTGCATTTAAAATAATTTTATATACAAAAGACAATATATAATGTTTACAAAAATTAAAATTTTATATTTAAATATATGTATCAACAAAAGAAGAGTACGATGCTTCATTTGCATGAAGAAGTTGACGTCTTTTCAAATGATTCTTAATTTAAATACACTTTAAAAATATGTAAAATATAATACCTTTAGTTTATTAAAAACACTTTGACACGTTAATATATAAAAATTCTTTTTTGTATGATATTTTCCTATGATTAAAGCTTAGTTATGAAAGCCAAAGCGAATTAATTTATATATAAAAACATGCTTTGAATTATTACAAGAATTTTTTTGATATTTTTGAATTTTGTTTTGGATTAGCATTAAAAAATGAGAAGATAATTTTTCGCAAAAAAATGATTGAAAAATTGTAAATTAAACTACAATTCAGTCAGTTATTTAATATATCCTTTTTTTATTTGATTTTATAACTATTTCGTTGTTTTAATCATAAAATAATTTATTTTTTTTTAATTTGTTTTTTGTATACAAATTTGTTATTTTTTAATCTCCATGTCATTATTGTGCGTCAGAATTTTTACTAAATTTACAAAAACAACAGCTTTATATAATTTTTATATTTGATAAATTACTTGTGCATATAAATTTAAATCGTGTTCGATAAATAATACCCTTAGATGTTATCATTTTTATGATTTAACATTAATAAGAATGAAGCAGAATCAATAATAAGTAAATAAAAGCTATGCTTTAAAATCCTTTTTTTGTTTTTTGTCAATTTTATTATAGATTAAATATCGCTTTAAACATATTGTGCATACTATATATATATATTTACAAAAATTCAAATTCATATCTCAAACAGTTGTATTTTCAAAGAGTTTATGTTTCCCTTTTTAATTCTTTAAGTATTTACCAATTATATCAATACTTTACTAGACATAATATCGGTCTTCTTTATCAAATATTTGTTCGAAATTTTTTCATTTTAGCAAAACAAAAAAAATAGAATTCTAAATAGATCGATTTTTATAAGCCTCTAATTATATTGGATTCACAAGTATTCTATAAATTTCTTTTATTTTTGTTCAATTCTAATCCTGCAGAGGCATATATTATTCATATATAATGCTTTAATTTTATTTTTATTTTTCTATATCTGTATAAACATGAATTATTTTTTTCTAATTTTAGTAAAAATCACCTAGCATCGAATGTTATAATTTTTGTTCTCCGTAGATTTACCCTTAAATTTGCTTTATAAAATTTATTTTAATATAAAAATATGTTTGAATTCGAATAACTTTGATAAATTACAAAAAAATATAAAATTGTAGTCGTTACAGAAAAAACATCATATATTTCTTTATATTTTAATCTCAAACCCTAAAAATACACAATATTGTATATTTACCCATTCATATCATTTAAATTCATTATAATTTTTTTTAAAAAACGTTGCGGAAGCTAATTCTCTTCTATTAAAATATTATATTTTCTAATTAAATTTGGAATCGATTTGAATATTTTATTTGCAATTTTCATTTGTAAGAAATATAGAATCCGTTTTTTAAATAATTCGTTATAAAATATGTTCAAAAACAATATTTGAACTTAAACCAAATAAAAAAAACACAATTTTATCTTTTATTTTAAAAACATAAAAAAATATGTTGAAGAAATGATTTTGTTAACATTTTTGGGTATTTAATCAGTTTTTTTTTACATTACGAATTATGATTTTTAACTGTTAAGGTTGTTTTTAAATATTAATTAGTAGTTATTATAAAAAATATTTTCTTGTACAATAAAAAAACTTTATTATTTTAAAATAAAAAGAATTTCGCAGCTTCTCAATTACTATATATTATATAAAATTAGTGTATTGTTTTGGCTTTGAAACAAAATTTTTTAAAAAACCAGACTATATTATGTGCGCAATGTTTTTCATGCATTTTTTGACAATAAAACAAATGACATAAATTATTTTAAAACACAAAATTATTCCATGTTTTTAATCAACCCCATTAAATTATTTTAAAACACAAAATTATTCCATGTTTTTAATCAACCCCATTAATATTGTTAATAAAAAAAGACATCTAGTGAGATACGAAATTGAATTATGAAATATTATTATTATTTTTTAATAACAATTATTACCATTAAAAAACAACATTAGTTTTAATACCACAAATAAATTTCAAAAATTTTACATCTCAATAGTCTGTGAAATTTTATAACAACAAATCTCATAACTATTATTCAATATTTCACAAAATCTAGTCACGAACGATTATCATTGGCTATTGATCTTAATAATAATTCGTTTCTTTACATCCAATTTATTTACTATACAATAATTAAACACATAATATTTCTATGATTTTCCCGAAAAATCACATTTTAAAAATTAAACTTCATGCATATTTCAAACAACAAATTCGGTACGTATAAACAGCATTTTTTTGTATATCAGACTATTTTATATTTATAAAAATATGTTTTGCGCTAATCTTTTATTTGTTATGTAGCATATGCAATAACATGCTTTAAATTATTTTTACATTAATATTACGTTAATAAATTTTTTTGTCTATTGAAATATTTAAAGATCTTAATAATTTAGAAAATAAATTTTTTATCAATATGAACTTCAAAGCATATATCTTTGTTATTATTTCCAAGAATCTAAATTATAGCATATTTCGCGTTTTAAGCGGCAACAACTCGATATAAATGCATAATTCACATTTATAAACTAAAAATTAAGATATAGATTTATTAAAATTGGTGTTATGAATATGAATTAAAATTTAAAATTAGTCAAAAAATCGTCTTTTAGACACTAGATTATGAATAAATCATTTACAAAGTAAAATTTCAACTATTGGTTACAATTTTATATTTAAAATATTATCACATCAATTTTTGATAATTATACAAATTAAAAATTTAGAAATAAATCATAAAGATCGAAGAATATACAAATGTTTAAAAAACCCATGAATTTCTAAAATAAAAAGAGTTTTGTAAAAAAATATTAATTGAAAAATAAAATGATTAAGATATTTCAAAGAAAAAAAGAGGATTAAGATAAAAAAAGCCAATAAAAGCTACAATTTTATCAATTAGTAGTTCACATAATATTTTAAAAATATTATTCATTCTCCATTCAAGTTATTATAGTGTCTAGAAATGACAAATAAAAGCATCAGACCGCATTTGTAAAAGTTCGTTTTGCTTATGCACATAACGACAATATTTTACAGCGAAAAAATAACATTTCGAAATTAAAAACGATTGTTATTATTGTATTTAATTTAAAACCTATTAAATAAAAAAACATATGAATTTTAATATTTTTCAAAAACAAAAATTATATGCATTAAAAGCTTCAAACTGCTGCATTTAACATTATCTTGAATAAAGTTTTCACTTTATAATTATATAAAATACCTAAAGGGTTTTCTATTTTTTCGATATAAATTTTTATGTTTTTTTCTTATTTTCGATCTATTTTTATTCATAATTTTTTTATTGTTTTGTTACTTCTTTGTTTTGATGTAATTTGTATATATAAAAAATCAAAAAAAAATTCACACCTGTGTATGAGCAAGTGTTATCATGAAATGAAAAAATGCTGTTTTTATATCAAATTTGTTTTTTTACACTATTTATATAGACAAAAAATTGATGTAATATACTACTAGTATCTGTAGAAATACTATAAGCTTTTATACTAAGAAAATTCTTTCACAATTTTTTTCGATTGAAATCGAAAACAGTGTTTCTGATTAGAGATCTTGCACAATAGCCTAGCTGTATACGAAATTTAAAAAGCAGGTAATTGTATTTTAATCGATAAAATATATACAAACAAAACAAAGAATGCAATTTATAAATACAAAGGTTAGATATTATTTTAATTTTCTAATTTTATTTGTTGTTTTATGCGTTTTATTTATATTTTTACTACAAGAGAGATTGATTATCTTTTAATCAGGTTATCAAAAATTTTTTTACTGTTTAAAAATAATCTTTTAGTGTTTTGAGAAACAAAAGAATCATCGTTGTTGTTTATATCTCTTGTATTTTTTGCATTTTTAAAATTCATTTTTTTTATAAAAATTTTTAGGCAGCATATTACATTCTTATAAACGCATAATGTTCATTCTCAAAAGATTAATTAGTTTGATGAAAATGTTTTTTTTTCATTGTTTTGAAGGAATAATTACAGGGCATAAAAGAAATATATCTAGTTCAATAAAAAACATAACATATTGAAAAAATGAATTATAAATATTCTGACAATTATTTAAATTAAAAAATCATAAAGACTCAAAAGTTATGAGAAAGAATAAAATAATCATTAACAATTTATTTTTATACTTTCTTATTTTTTCAAGCGTTATAAAAAGGCGATAGGATATCAGACTTCACAATAAATATGGCCTTTAAAGAATATATATTGAAACACAAACAATAACTCAGCTATATAATATTTAAACGATATATTTTTTTTCAAAAAAAAGCAAAAAAATCATTTTTAAAAATATTAATATAAATTCTTGCAATAGAAGATCTCTCTATAAAACCCTAAAAATCATAATAATATAATCTAAATAACTTTACTTTTTGTTTTTTTAAAATTTAAATGATATAAAATAGTTTTGAAAATAGAAAAAACAAATATTTTCTTGACAAACAAGAGCACTAATATGTTTTCGAATACATGAGGGTATTTTATAACCACATAAAATTGGTTTTTATGTAAAATAGTCAGTTTATTTTTTTATATGTATTCTGAATTTTATTTTATATGGTGGTAGAAAACTTCACTATTATATCAAAGTTGTGTGTAGTAAACGATAATAACGCATCTATTAAGAATATAAAAAACATTTTATATTTTTAAAAATTAGTGTGATATCTCTTTTAGTAAGGTACGTTTCAATGATAAAACAAATAGTATTAACAGTTTCTTATGAAAGGTTTATTTAAAAATGTTCTACTAATTTTTGATAGGCGTTTTGAATTTTTTTACAAATTAATACAGTATATTTATATTTAATTTATTTTTATTAACAGTATATTTTACCCTATAAAAATCATTTACATTTATTGCTCTTAGCGTAAATTTGGTTAGTTTAAAGCAAATATTTATAACATTATAGTGTACCATTAGCTCAAAGAGTAAAAAAAACGTTATCACGCAGATTTTTATATTATAAAAACACCACACAGCACTATTAAAAGCTTAAATATTGCCGTATTTATCATTAAAATCTTTTGCTACATGCTAAACGCACTAGATATATACTGATCATAATTTATAATGTTAAAAAGGACTTTTTTGTATTCATTAGCAAACCTTGATATATTATTTGATAAAGTCATTATAACAACATTTGAATCAAGTTTAACTACGATTTACAACAAACATTGCCTTCAATAAAATTTGTCTAAAAATGCATTATAGTAGATAAATTTATTTATGCTGTTACATGAAAATACATACAAAATACCTCTTTTAAGTACAATTATACATTTCACCCCTTAATTTTTATTTATATGGAAATTTAGATTATATTTGTCACATTATTTGGATACAAAACGATTTAAATTTAGCTCACGAAGGAGACCAATTTTTTGATTTTTAGTTCTGCGGTGTTTTATATGATAAATGATTGTTGCAAAAAGACCACTTGGTGCCTGTCTTCAGACATCCGGTAGTTTGAGTATTTTAGATTTAGGCTGCCTATATACAGGAGATTTAGTGATATACCCATTTTTAGTACTTTGAAATATATATCAAGAAGTGAAAGGTTTGATTTTAAATATATATGTTTAAAAAAGATTAATTTTTGTTTTCTGTCCTATTAATAAACAACATAATTTATATAAAAAATTATACAATATATGTATTATTTTTGTTATAATGTTTATTTGAATATTGGTTTCGTACACACTTTCATTACAGGAATTACTACTACTATTGTTTCTAGTCCTACTATTACCATCACTGTTTTTATTAACAAACGTGTATCTCTCTTTCCTTTCCTTTTCTTTTTCCTTTTTTGTTTAAATATTTATTTATGATTTTTCGTATATCTGAAAAATTATAATTTATCTAAAATGAAAACAAAAATGTGTTTTTTTATAATACTTGTTGTTTAATAGTGTCAAACTAATTTAATTTGATAAATAAAGTATTTCATAACAAATAAATAAGTTAGATTAAAATATGATAAACGGAAATTATTAAATAATTAATAAAATTATGTTGACAAAAAATATTTACTTAATTTTGATAAGTTTATTATTAAATACTAATTATGTTTTTAATGATGATTACGATGATATATTGTTGAATGTGCATTGGTGAACAGAATAATAATTTTATTGATCAAATAAACTATTATTACTATAAATGGGTTGATAATAAGCAAGGATACCTGTTAGGAATGTTAATAAAAATAAAAACAAACCAACAAAAACTACTTTTTTTAATAATACCAATTTATAAAATTTCAAATGAAAATATACTTTGTAGACTATTGTAAATAAACTAATTTAAATTACTAAACACTTAAATAGGAACATATAATACTTGAATTGATGTAATACTGTCATATTAATTTAACACAGTATCATCACACTATTATATCATAGATATTGTAACTATATCATTAGCTTAGCAAAAAAAAGCGATCTAGTTTGTTTTTTTGGAGAATAGACTATGAGGATGCTTCTTACCCGATATTTTTGAAAACATGAGAAATGTATGCTAAAAGACTAGAATAATTATCCATTTACATATATGTTGAAATATGTAATAATCTTCAATTTTTAAGATTACCCATTTTTACCTTTACTGCAGCATTTATAAAATTATATTATATTTAAATATTAAGATATGAATCCTAAATGTTTTTTTATTAACATTCGAGATTATGAGATCTATATTTAGACATAGCTTAAAGTCATTTAAAAATATCAAATCCAACATTTATTGATTTCATGAATGATATATATTTATAATGATTTGATATTCGTAAGCAATAAAATGTCTAAAAGCATTTTTAACATATTTTTCATATATCGTTTAAAATTTGTTGTTTTATTAAATTTAAACCGTTTCTTAAAGTAAACTATGTAAAACGATCTCATACACGTTTGATATTAATAAAAGAAAACATTTTTTAATTTTATACAACAGTCGTTAAAATATAAGTTCCGCAATACAGAAAAATATAAAACCTTTTCGCTGCTGAAATAAATAAAAAGATTAGATAAATGTTTTCTATTTTCCCAGAGAAACAGCAGAATTTTTATAGCACCGAACAATCAACTAAAGAATAAACGTGAAAAAATTACAACCTAAAAGAACCTAATGATGCTGTCAAGATTCACAAATTGTATCAAATAGAATAATGTACATTATTTTATATAATCTGGATGTAAACAACTTTTTAGTACAACAGTCTGTATTGAATGGATTTTTGTAAAGTGTAGCGTAGAGAGACAGCCAAACAACACATATTCTTTAAAGAAAGTAAACAAACAAGCCAAACAAGTATTATTAAAAAAACTGCCTTTATTTTTTGTTTATGTTAACATTAGTTTTTTACATAGATAAATCATCATCAGATTATTTCGACACTCTTGTATCCTTGTTTTCACAGATTGTTTTAATGCATAAATTTGAGGATTTTTGCAATTAATATTTTTTCCTGTTTTTATTTTATACTTTATTATTCGAATTTTTTCTTTGAGTAAAACTTAGATGAAATGAACAAATTTTTATTTAATGTAAGAAAAAACGTTTTTTACAATAATATAAAAAATATTTAAAAAACAACAAACTTTCATATATATTCTTTTTGTGTTTTTTATTGCAAATATTGTAAAGTAAAAAACATTTTATTATAAGGTTTTTCACCTTTTATTGGGACTTTTTTTATAATTGTTTTTTAAAAATTCTTCTAAAGGATATATTCTATAGTTTCTTTAAAAGCTTGAACATATTGATTATTTATGAAACCTATTTAAATAAAAAATAAATTCATGATCAGATTTTAAACCATTTTTTTTTGTAAATTTCATCTAAAAAATGCTCTATTTTTACCACTAGAAAACATCAAAAATTTAAATTCCTTTAATTAATTACATGGTTGAAATTAAAAAAAAGACAATTTATACCGTAAATTGATAAAAAAATGTAATAAAAAATTCTCAAGATTTATTAAAGTTGATTTATCTAATTACTTCAAATTAAAAACCAAATAATTGAATAGATTTTAATTTTTGCTAGAAAAATAGGTAAAAGATGAATTTTATTAAACTCCTTTACTAACAAAATTCAGCGAAATATTTTCTTATTTTTACAAAATCTTCTAAATTTGGATTCTTTTCGGTTCATTTTTATTGGATCGAAAAACATATTTTTTATTTTATAATATTTGTTTTTGAAAATATTAATTGAATGCTATTTGATAAATCAAATTAGAAATAAAATGATTCAATTTAAAAACAATAATTTGGTTTCTCGAATATAATGTACCATTTTTAAGAACTTTATTGGAGAAAATAGATATCAAATATATTTTTATTTATTTTTACATTATTATATATTGATTTTAATGTGATCAATTAAAACTTTAGAAACCTTTAAAATAGTTCGGTAATTAGAACCTGAATCTTAAAATTTCTCTTTCAGAATTATATAAAATACGATGAAATAGGTAAATACATCTAAAACTTAAAAATGTGTACTTTAGAGATTTTTAAGTTTATAGTGATTTTTATTCTTTTTTATGACAATGAAAAAAGAGGATCATCTAAATTTTTCAATGTCGCAACCTTAAAAACTAAAGTAATTTATATTTCTAAAATGTGTCTGAGATTTTTTTCACATTCAAAAAATAGAATATTTAGAAACGATTATTCTGCCGTTATAAAATTCACTAGTTATAAGTTTTGACTTCGATCTATCGATAAAAAAATATTAATACTAGATTTCGATGTAAATTGTATTTTATTTTGTAAAAAATTATTTTTTTTATATTTTTAGCAGCAATATGTGGGGTATGAATCTTATATTCTGCTAGCTAATATTTATTTTAAACTATTCTAAAAAATATTTCATTTGAAATTTACGCTTTTTTTTCGATCTCTTTTTTTTTATGTTTTTAATCTGAACTTAATACTAATTTTTTTATATTGTGTAAATTATAAAGAAGAACAATACGATTAATCTATATGGCACGAACGAAAATTCACCTATAGATTTTGTGATTTAAAATAAAAAATTACTTAGAATTTTTTTTATTTAAGCACTTAAATTGCATTTTTTTATAAAATGAACATTAGTTTAGATGTTAAGAAACTATTATCTATTATTTATATAATGTAATACTTATAAATTATTTATAAATTTTTAATTTTTTGTAAAATATTAATATATTGTTTTCCCATAATAAATAGTATGATGGTAAATACAAAATTATTGTATCATAAAATTGTCATATTAGTAATAATAAATATGTTAAAGTTTTTTTGTCATAAATAATTTTATTAAGGGTCATATAAAAATTAAAGATTTAATTTTTATGGTTCAATCTACTAAGAATATAATATATAAAAACATAGAGTTATTAAAAATGTATATTTATATATTAACCGAAAGATAAGTCTATTTCTTTAAGTAAATTAAAACATCTTAATACTTTATTGCAATATTTTAATATCATTACAAATTCAGCATTATAAAACACGTATGTATGACAAGTAATATAATCAATTTATTCAATAAAAAATTTAAAGCAAAAAAAGGATTTTATGAATCTGTGGATGATCTTTAATAAACAACTTAAAGTGTTTTATGATAAAAAATTATTCGAAGGAAGAAAAATAAATTAACACGCAAAATATTATCTCTTAAAATGCCATGTTTAGATTATGCAGTTTTTTGAAAATAATGCAACACATAAATAAAAACTGACAAAATTTAAATAAAATCAATTTTTTCTTATATATCGGACCTTTTATTGCAAGGTGCTTAAAATTTTAATATACCGATAAAATATAATTTTTAAAAACTAAAAATTTTGTACATATAATAGAAGTATGATGAAAAAAATAATTCAAAATTTATCGTATAGTTGTTATTGTAATCAATTCATTATAAAAACAATAAATATAAGAGATTATATACTATTAGACTATTATGTTCTATAATTTTTTTATTGTTTACCTTCTAACATACCACCATGACAGAATATAATTGTTTTATAATAATTCTCTATAGAATATTACTCTATGAAAAAATTAATGACAAAATATAATAAGTAAAATCTAAATATTTTGAAATTTGCACTAATATATGTATTTTGCTTATATACAATTATTTCATTTATGTTTCCATAAAAAATATAACGATAATATAAAAATATCTATATAAAATATATTAATTTATGGTATTTTGTTTTGAAAAACAAGAATATATTTCCTCTGCAGTAATTGTCAAAATAGTTAAATCTATTGTTAATTATTTTGAATTTTTTTGTTTCAATTGCGACGAAATTTAAAAAAAGGAATTCCATTTCTTTGATGAGCAATTTTTGCTAAAAGGTAATCAAAATATTTAATTCTTTTTGGAACATATTTATTTTTAACAATTTTTTATTTATAGATAAAAACCCACAAATAATCAAAAAAGAAATCAAATATTTTTGATTCCTTGAAACCGATCATTTGTTTTAGTGGTATATACTATTCTTATCACACTAAGAATATCAAATTATTTGTCAAATAAAATCAAATTTTAAAAATATCAATATGTTTAGAATAACGTCAAAATTTTAAAACGTTTCATAAATAAATTTTTTAACCAAATGATTTGGTTAAAAAAATAATTAATTTAAGTCATTAATAGATAAAACAATAACGCTATCACATATTCGAGCTTTTTAAGCTTTTAGACTTATAGCTGTAAAATCCTATTTTTTCACCATAAATGTTACTTGATTAGCATTTGTTAAAATAAAAATTTGTATATGGTGACTATCTTGGTGAAAAAATTAACACAAATTATATTCAAATATATTTTTATTTTTTAAAAACATGAAAAACATAATTTGACATACAATTATACTTCGTTGTATTTTAAATAAATTCTTTATTTAGAAAATTCAAAAAAAAACAATTTTTTTAGTTGATCATAACTTTATAAAAAATAATAAATAGTTATGATTTTTTTATTTCAAACACCATTAGACATACCTAAAAACAATTATCGAATATATGCAATCAATTAAAATACATCCGGTTTTCGAAATACATTTTTATTTTTAAAGAATGTTGTTTTATTATAAAAACATATAATTTCAGCCAAAAATTATTGCATACAATGAAAAAACGGAAAATATTTTATTGTAGAAATTATTCATTATTAAAATGTATTTCTATCAAAATTTACAACTAAATCTACAGAAACACATAATATTATTTAAAAAAATATAAAAAAATACATATTGTATTTATAAAAACATAGTTTCCGTTCTTGGTTGATACATGTTTTACGAATATTGTTGAATATTTCGTGATGTTTTAGAAAATTTTGTTACAATATTTTCCTATAACATTTTATGCATCAATTATATAAACAAATCATACAATACAATAGCCGAATTTTAGTTCAACATATGATTAGCAAAAAAAATACTTGGTTGGTTATTTTTGTACTTATCGCTAACTTATTATTTTATTATATACGAAAAATAACAAAAAGAATCTTTTTAAACAAGAAAACGAACAATAAAGATTTATTACAAATACACATCACTAATCAAAGTTCACAAAAATTCAAAGTTGAAAAAAACACCAATCTATATGAATTGTATTTTTTAATTTTAATTTAACGAAATTAAAATATATGAAACTTTAAAATTATTATGTAACCACTACACCTTTTGAAACAATTTTGTGTATATCACGCATAAAAGTAGTATTTCATATATTGGATTAATCTCGGAAATTCTAAATATCTTCCTGTGTTAAATAACAGTACTACATACACCAACGGCACCTGTCATGGTATTCTAAAACATAATTCTTCCTTACTAGATAATATTTACCTTCAAACTTTACCTCCATGCCCTCTATAAAAATAATAAAACCCTAAACAATAATGGATACAACAAGGCATGAAGGTAAATATAACAGAGATCGCTACACCCAATCAGCAGGCGTAACCCTGGTTCAGGCAGCTTTAAAAACTATAATAAAGATCTTTATACCACTAAAGCACACCTTTATTGTCTTTATATCTTATTTGCAAGCCGTGTCAACCAATCCCCGTTGACTTACGGCACACCCAAAAATTGAAAATCCCTTGAATAAATAAAAAAATTGCAAAAAATTATAAAACTTTAATATTAGATTTAAAATATATTAGTAATTTGGTAATATAATATCATTCAATAGCGAGATAGATTTTTAGAACGCTATCAAAGTATAAAGATCAAGTAAATTATTCAATTTAGTATATGATGTTGAAATGGCATAAAGCATAATTTTCTATAGCTTAGTAACAAAAAATAAAATGATGTATACTTGAAAGATTTTTTAGGTTATATATGCATAAAAAAGGTTTGCTTTAGTTTTGACATTTTTAAAAAGATTGCGATATCAGGAAATTTACTAACTATGTTAATATTTACAAGTAACTATACTTTAATGATAAAAAGTACTGATCTTAGGAACAAATAGACTTAATGTTTTCTTAAATATTTTGAAATGCTAAACCAATTTGCGAAATAATAAGGAATATTTATTATAAAAAACATTTTCGCAACTGTGGGCATTCATAGAATTGTTTGAATTATTTAAATGGTCATTTTTCAATTGTAACTATCAATTTTTATCAAGTATAACATCACTTTTTAGTTTTAAATTTTTTATTTTACTTATAAAAAACGGTTTCAATAACACAGAAAAAAACAAAAATCATTTAAATATTCAAATCATATACTTAAAAACATTAAATTTAGTCATAAAAACCCTTTTGTAGTCTTTAAAAAAAGAAAAATATATCAATATTTGATTTATTATTTTTAAACGAATATATACAAATGTTAAAAAGAGAATATACTGTATTGATTTTAGATTTTCATTTCGTAAATCTGTTTTTAGTTAGACACATATAACTAATTACTTTAAATTTGTTCCTTTTGGTTGCCAGAACTGTTAGAATTAATTATTTGATCGATTTCTGTCTCAAACAGTTATATGATAATCGAACTTAAATCATGATCTTATTTGAATAAAAACACTTGTATTTTATATTTTCGATGGTTGAATTTTCAAATAGCAGTAATTAATTTCTTAATTTTTAAAAAAATTAAATGTTCTTATTTTAAATGAACATATGATTGATCTCAATATATAAACCTAAGGTAAAGAAGAAGAATATGCCAGAAACATTCTAATAGCATAAATGAACTAAAAAAATTGGTTTATTTAAAAAATAATCTAATAAATATGATACTAATAAGGCTTCAAACATAATATTAAAAATTTTAGCAACCACCTCGCTACTCCAACAGTAAATTTAAAGTAAAAGTGTATTCTTACTTCGGAATACAAAAACCACATTGTTTTTTTATACTTTGTTAAAGAACACACTGTTTACAAAGCTATTCATAATACCAAATGATGTAAAGCAGCGATTTTTTGCACTCAGATGTATTTTGCTTCACGAAAACAACTTCGGTTAAATGACCTATAATAGAGTTAGCAAAAAAATTGTATATTCCTATTTAAAATTTTTACTATTGGTTTTTGTCGTTTCATTTTATCTCTTTTTTTGCTGCGTGTTGCTTCTTTTGTCTGAGTGTTGTCATTTTGTCGCTTTTGCTTACCCCACCGTGATATGAAAAACAAGACATAAAAATTTCTTTTATGTTCTTTATTGTTTTTAACCTTTAGATCACGTCTACATTCGTTGATGAAAGATTTATTTGTTGTTTTATCGGCAAAATTTGAAATATCGATTATACCATATATTGATTTAGGTGCTGAAAACAACTACAACATGAAATAAATTTATAAAAAAATTGAAACGTTCACGTTTCCAACATTTTCCATTTTTAAATTCGAATATTTTATTCAGAAATTGTTTTAGTATGTGAAAAGTTCCTGAAGACGCTGGTATATTATTGATAAAAAACTATTAAACTACAACACCAATCCAAACTATTAAAAATATTTAAAATAGAATTTAAATTTATATTGCATAATTTAAATTGATTGCTCTTATTATGAAAAATTAAGCAACAATTAAAAAGAATGAGAAGGACTGCCAAATGAAGGTTTATTAAAATAGCTATTTATGTAATGACAGTCACGATTGGAATTTTTTCACATTTTTCTAATATGTCAATCGCATTCTCGAAACTAAATAGTTTTAGTCGATTTTATCTTCGCGATATGATTGTATGATCAGTTTTAGAGTGAAATCCTTTTTGAGAGATCATATTAGTTTTTACCCTATTGTGAATTAATACTAATTCCAAAGCCATGCAAAGTACTCAGTGCTGTTAAAATATTTAAAAGATTGATACATTAGACAAAAAAATATACTTATTTGTTAAGTGCTCTAAAATTTCACTGTATATTTTTAATCCATGGTTCTTGCTACGGAAATATTCCAAATTAATATTGTATTTTGAAAAACAAGATTTTTGAATTAGTGACTTAAAGCATCATCTATAAAGAAATTATGCTGTGAAGAAGATTAAATCTACAATTATAAAATTTAAATAAATAAAAAACTGCCAAATATTAGAGATTTTTTTGGCTGAATAATAAACTATCAGCCGTCAAAAAATGATCATTTCAAAATTAAAAATTTAAATACTTTAAATGTATTTGATACTTTCTAGCTGTTAAATATAAGCACAATTGATAGAAATATATTTTAATACAAATATATTTTATTAACACCGTGCATCAAAAATCATTTATCAAGTGTCGTAACAGAAGATTTATCAGATCATAGATCTATAAAATGGTTCCATGAAGCAGGATATTTTTTTGAATAATTGAAAGAAATGGATAGGTTACATTTATTTTTGAAAAAATTACAATTTTTTTTAAAATTTTGCTTTTCTGTGTGCTATATTTTCATACTTTTCAAAACTATATGCTTTGATTTTTTTAAAATTTTCTCCTTTTATAAATGTTGTTAATGCTAGACCAATAAAAATGAATTTTAATTTGGCTTAATTCGCTGAAAAAAACAAAAATTTTAAATGTTTTTTTTGACGAAATGACATTTAAATCTTGTTTTACTTGGATAATTTACAAAAAAGAAGTTAATTTTTTGATTTATAATTAAATTTCAATCTTTAATTCGAATAAAAATCGATTGATCATAATTTCTTGTTTTAATCTAGAAAATTAAAATACTTGTTCAATAAGGAGAATAATTGTTGTTTATTTATAAACAATTTATAAATTGAGCAATGCATGTTTATAAATTTAAAAAGGAGAAACAATAAATTATTATAAATGCTCTTATTTTTTCAAGCCAAGCATAGAATGTACATAGAATGGATTTTTGAGAATATTTCGACATCACTTATAGTGCTTTTAGCTATAGCATTAGTTGCTGGGTTTGCTGCAGGAGCGATAAAATGTTCAAAAAAGAAGGCTAAGAAAAAGAATGATATATTTAAATCAAAAAGAAATATATTTTCGAAAAAGCCAAATCTAAAAGAACCTAAAATTTAATTTCAGTTGAAATAAATTAAAATAATATTAATATTTGTTTTATTTAATGGCTATTTTTCAAACATGGCAACCTACTGAGATAAATAAACGAAGGATATTATAGCAAGGAGAATTTTTTTAGAAATGATCATTAATAATTGTTTATATTATATAAAATTTAAAAAAATCTATCATTCTACAACAACATTTAACATTCATCGGAAAAAAATAGTTTTTTACATAATATTTACACCATACCTTTATTATATTCAAAAATTCAGCAATTTTAGATCTAATTGAATATTTTATCTCTCATTATTAGAAATCTATCATAATCTTTTTAATTCCTTTTTATTTCAAATTCAACCTAAGATTAATGGTAAATTTTTAGTTTTTTTTTCAAAGAAATATCAGCTACTTCATATTGAAATATTTTCTTTTGGATCAATTTTTCAAAATCTAGAAAATTTTTTTAACAGATTTTAGCTTAAATATAACCGTTTAAAAATAAGATTTGTTTTATAAACATTATGGAACAAATTGAGAACAATCTTTGTTATTTAGCACAGCTCTTTTTAAAAAATCTAAAAGATGAAGTACGATTATATCCCGAATTAAAAGAAAGTATCGATTATTTAGTTCAGAAATATGAACGTTTTGATCAAAGAAAAGATTCTGTTAAAAAGAAAATAGCAACGACAAAATACCTCTTTCCATTAAAAATAGTTGATATTTCGATTAAAACACTTGTAAAAATACTCGTGAGCTCAATAGAAAATTTACCAGCTAGTCTAGATGGTTTTAAACCAGGTAGACCAAATTGTTTAATTCCAAAAAATTTAATTACAAATTATATACCTCGTTATTATGGTGGTGATTTCAGATGTACTATTTCAAAAGTTGGTGCACCAGAAAATGAATTAATTCTAGGTAAAAGCAAAAAAAATGCTCTAAGCTTAGTTTCGCACAAAAAAGAATATTTAAATAACAAGACGATGCCAATTATTGATGTAATAAACCTTTTGGATGCAAATAAAAAAATTTCATTAAGATTCAAGAAAATTTTGTCTTCAAAAGATTTCAAAGAGAATAATTTTGAAAACTTGCTTCAGGATTCCGAGTTTTATATTTACGCCATGGAAAGTTTATACATACCAAAGTTATTTTTTATTGATTTTAACAAAAAAAACGACGATTCGAAATTAGGAATTCTGTTGAATAGTTTAAAATCATATATTAAAAACAGCTACACAATTAATAAGCATTCTCCATGCTTCTTTAAATGTAAGGATTTGAGAAATATTGAAACAGAAGGATTCGACTGTGATGGAAAGATCACTTTTAGTTTCGAAATTGAAATTTCTATGAGTTATTTAGATCGTGGTGGTTTTAAAATAATATTTAAGAAACTTGATTGCACCGCTAAATTCGATGAAAAATTTGTCATGTTGGCTTTAGATTTTAAAGAGAAATAATATTTATTTATTTAGTATATAGTTATAATATATTAAATAAAAAAAGGTGCATGAAAAATATAAAAATAACAATTTTGAGGATTTTTTTTAAAAAAAATTTTTACTTTAATAACATTTAATATAAATATTTTTATTCTTTAAAAAATAGAAAATTTTAATGCACAAATAACTAAAAAAATATCCAAATTAAGCGTTTAGAAGAAATACTATTTTCGAAATAATCGAAAATTCGGCATGATTACAAAAAAACCAGAATAAACATTAAATGTAATTTTTTAAAGCAAATCATGATCAAAACCTTAAAAATATAGCAAGATACATATAAATAAAATAAAATTTTGAAATTTGAAATTTACATCTCTTAGATAAACCAATATTAAAAAAAAGTAGCGATTTGTAAATTTAAAATTTAATACATAGTATTAGAAATCAGAAGAGCCACATGTGAAATTATAAAATTTTAAAGTCGTTAAAACACATAAATTACTTTAAATAAAACTTGTAATGAGAAAATTATTGCAATGGTAAGCAATTTTTGCACAAAAAATAAAAGAACCATGTAAAATTTATAATAGATTACAATCATATTGGAACATAAAGGTTTAAGATATCAGAAAATAGAAATAAAAATGGTAAAGAGCCATTGATTCCAAGAAATAACAGAAATTTAAAAAAATGAAAAGAAGCGAAAATTTAATGACTGAATACTAAAAAAATGGAAAATAAAGAAGAATAAAAAACTCAAAAATCGCACAGACTTTCATAGTGGCAAAATACAAAAACATGTTTAACTTTACATAAATATAAATATTACATATAAAATATACTTGTTTAATATGGGATCTGCCAACTTTATAGTCATGAAAAATAATATTTTTTTAATATAAATGTATATAGAAAATAAAAATTTAATTTAATGCCACACAATCAAATCAATTTTTATATTAAACACCAATTAGAATACTTATAATCGTGTGGAAATAATTAATCAATTAATAGTAAATTTAATAACTAATAATTGAATTTTCAAAGGAAAATTAAAGATTTAATCCTGTAAAACAAAAACAATTAAAAGTTTTAATTACAAAATATAACATATTTTAACATAATTTTAGGTAATTGAATTATAATGGAAGTGTTATATAAAAAAGTAAGAATAATAGTTTTGACGTTAATATTTTCTTTGTTGTTTTAAATTTGAGTGTGTTTATAAAAATAATCTTTTATATGTTGGGATTAAGCTAAATAGGGATGTTTGGAATAGAAAACAAAAAAACTAACAGCTATAAATCCAACCTTTTTCCTTATTTTAATGAATCCATATTTTAACTCATAATTATAAAATAGCTTTAAATAAGTTCTTAATTTATCCCTTAAGAAATTTTTTGAAAATAAACAAAAAGCCAAAAAACTATACGAGTTTTTCTTCTTCGTATTCAAAGATTAAGTGCTACCAACATGAGTGACTTGGTGTCTATTGCGGCATGTTGGTTGGGCTTAGCCGTCCCATTTTGGGCTGCAACAATGCATCTCGCTGTATTTTCTTCTTTAGCAATTTTTAAAATATTCTATGTTGGAATTGTGATATTTATTATTTTCGTTTCGTAAGGTCTCATCAGAATGTTTATTTGAAAAATTTCTATTTACATTTTTATTCCTTCTTTTTCAAATTCACACCTATTTATAGCTTTATTTGATAAATTAGCACCTTACCAATTCACACTACAATCTAAAGTAAATGTTCATTTGTCACTTTATTTATCTAATTAAAAATTTTTAATTCATAAAAATTTTAAATCACAATTAAAATTGAATTTAATTTTAATATGAATTTATTCAAATCTGTAATATGAAATTGCATATTTCCGACATTAATGTTTAAATTTATTATACCAGTTTATTATATACTTTCATTATCTTTGATTTTCAATTACGTGCTTAACTAATTTTTGAAAATGCATAATTTAAGTGTTAAATTTCCTATTATTTTTTTTGTTTTCACCTGATTAAAAATATTTTAAATGATTGTTTTAATGTGAAACAGGTTTAAAAAAATAAACACTTGATTATTATTATTAAAAACAATTTGTTTTGAATTATTCTGAAGTCAGCAGATCCAGAAAACGAAAATTCGGATGAGCATAGTAATAATTATTTAAACAAAAAATTCTTTATAAATAATATATGATTTTTTTAATCAAAACCTTCTATATTTTGGCTATTTGAAGAAACTTAAGCAAGCTATGATTTCGTTAGTGATGAAAAAAATATAGAAACACTAAGCGTATATTCACAATAATAAATTTTCCATACAAGACAAATTACTAATTAGAAGATATCTTGTGCAAAATCTTGTAGAATATAAAACAATTTAAGGTTTCATAATTTGCCCTTATATTGTGATCTCTTTAAGTACTGTCATAGCAGCGAACGCAAATTATTCCTTTATTGCAATCATAAAAAAAAAACGATATGTGATACGAAATATTGTTTCGTTTATATCAAAATATCTTACTTCTGAAGCCTATACATATATTTAAATATATATATGTGTTAAAACAAATCTTATTTTAACATTCTATCAATAAAAAAGTTATATCGAAAAAAATTTGAATGAATAAGATAATTTCTATACTTTAACGATCTAAGGATGTTTAGTATATTTGAAATCTATAGATACATTCAATCAATAATATAGGTTAAAAACAAAATTTAAACCCAAACGAAATTTTATTCATGTCAAGTTTACAAATATTTTATTTGATATTGTGATATACAATATCACATATATTCAATATAATAAAATTGGTTATTAAAGCAATGTGTTTATAATTAATATTTTGAATATTCTTAGAATAAATTTATGTTTATAGTTTTGTGAAACTAATTTCATTTTAAAAATTAAATAAATTAGTATATGTAAAAAATAATATAAAACATTTCTATATTAGAACCTTTTGTGATTTTTTAGAGAAAAGAAAAATCACAAAAAATAATTTAAATAAAAAAAGAGAGAAAAAAGGAGGAGAATGTTACATAATAAATGTAACTTTAGTAGTAGCAATTATGTTAGAAGTAATCATATTAGAAGCAATAATATTAGTAGTGATCATTTTAGTAATAAAAAGTATAAATATAGCAACAAAACCATTTTTAATCTTTTAGAATTTCATTTTAAAACAAAAAGTGTTCCTTCTTTACAGGACCGATATATAATATATTTTAATCTATGATTAAATTGGTTACTTAATCTTTCAAGCGTGCGAATAAAAATAGAAGATTAATTATGAAAATTATAATTTTGTAGTAATATTTATTTTCTTTGTTTTTTATTTGTTAATTGTTCATTATTACAATTGTAACAAAATAACATTGCATTTAATTGCATATATACAACATCTATGGGTGTATTAATATTCAAATATAACTTTTTAACCGGTCGACAGTTAATTGTCAAAATAAAGTAAAAAACAAGAACAAATATATATATTAACTTATAGATAGAAAATTTAATCCATTTGATGAAAAAAATAGCAAGTGCAATTTTAATACAACATTTTTATTTAAATTTAGATTTATTTTTAAACATTAAAAGATTTTAAAACGAAAAAATTAGTATTAATTTGAGGATTTATTATAAAAACATTTTTTAAAAAAACATGAAAAATTTTTATTTTAAAGAATTGATGAAATTGAACAAACAAAAAAATTATAGGATGAAACTTCAAAAAAATGCATATCATAAATCAAAAATTAATTATATCGTTTTAGAAAGGTATTAAGTATTTGTAATCTATACTTAAAAAAATTCTAGTTTGATCATTATGAATATTTGTCTTATCCATTTATATTGTTTTTTGCTTGAATTAAAAAAACGAAAAAGGTTTTTCTACATAAATTATTTAATACAATATGTTACTAAAAAAATTTAAAAAAACAAGAATTAGATATCTCTGATATTTTACTGTTTTCAAACAGAAAAACAATACAAATAGTAGCAAACTATTAACAGGTATCACTTATTTCAACATTTCTTGATACAGAAACACTACAATTATAAACAAAATAAATAAAACTTATATAATTCAGCCGTAAAAAAACAAAAACCGAAAGTATCGAGTTCTGAGATTAGCGGCTTTAAGTTATTAAAATGTTTTTAACTTCCACACATGGCATCTTATAAAAAATACGCAAAAATTGGAACTTTTATGGCTTCTGAAAAATGTTTTTTGCATAAAAAACATTTTAAAAGAAAAAACGCATATTTTATACAGTTTTAAAATGTTTAACAAATAAAAAATTTGTATTTTATCATTTTTGAAGTAAAATTGTCAAATTTAAGCAATAAAATTCCCTCAAAATTCTTTTTAGTACTGTTTCAAATGTTGTTATAGAAATATTCTTGACTTTATTTCGTGTATTTCGTGTAAATTTCTTTTAGACTTTTGTCTTATTCCATTTTCTCACTTACTCACGAACTTTCACATATATGCAAAATTATATTTGCTAAATAGAAACTTGTAAATTTTCGTTAATTTATTTGAAAGTAAAATAATTTTATTTCTTTATTTATAAACAAAAAATAAATAAATTTGTTGTAATATGTTATAAGACACAATTTACTATCGTAACAAATTATAATATTTAAATTCTAAATGTTTTCATTCGTACAGAAAACTAAAAAAAAGTTTTTAAGGTTTTTTAATTGATAGTGAAGATAAGATTTTAATGAAAAGGCTTATTGGTTAGAATTTTTTTTTGATTTCAAATATGATGTTTTTGATATCGATAGGAATGATATCTTTTTATTTGTTTGTTGAATAAAATTTGACGTTTTTGTTTTTTGGTTTAATACAAAATACTAACTATATAAAGATTCTTAAATTAATAAATATGCATTACAAAAAAACAATTAGTTTTTTTCTTTCAAATGGTAATAATGTAACATCACCCAACAAAATCGCCAAAATTTTTTTTAAAAATTTTTACATCAAAAATGGCAATTATTTTAGTTCTGTTGTAGATTTTATTACACACTGAATACTAAATTGCATAATTTTAACATCAAAAATTGTTATTTTTTTCATAATTAAGAGTATCCAATATAAGTTTTTCATAAATATGCATTCTTTAATTTCTCAATATTAAAAAAATACATTATAATTCATTAAACAACATTAATTTCGACATAATAGTTTTTGCAATCTACGGCTGAAGCACACATATTTTTTAAAAAATACTTCTTCTATAAAAATTTTGGATCATTGTAATTAATGCGAACAAGAAAACACTTAACTTGAAGTTATTTTATATTTTTTTATATGTTTGATAATGATAAATAAAAATTTACATAGAGACAAAAATTACTACTAAATAAACCATAATCGATGATTGTAACCGATTCAAAAAATAGAAATATATCTTTTACATATTTTTTTTAAAATTTAACTTAACTTTTTGAGCACTAATCATCAACAAATTTTCAAATCGATGAAAAACGGTTACAAAAGACTTAAAAGAATTAAAAAATAAAAGAATTGTTAATAAGAAAGTTCAATCAACAAATACGTGATCTAAAACCTTGTTTTATTAATTTTTATATTTTATTTTGCAATGTTTTAATATTACCTGTACTATTTGCTTCCTTATGTTCAAGATCATCAAATTTGTAATAGAATTATCGTGTAGATTGGAAAATTCTTTTTTGTAAATATAAGAAAGACTGGTATATTTGTAACGATAAATATCAATTACATTATACACAAAACAAAATCCTTTTCTATATGCTTCAATGATGTCATAAGATAATTGTTGGTTTTTCAAAACCAAATTTAATTCTTTGTGATTGAATTAGTTTTGAAAATATTTCTGATTTGTTGTATATCAAGCTGGAAATTTTTTATGTTGTCGGAATTATCTTTCTTTCGTTTAATTCGAAAAAATATGTATATGTTTGGTAAAAAACATTTATTTAATGAAGAAACACCGTCTCCATGTAGAAAACTTGATAAAACGTTTACCATCAAAAGTAAGCACCTTGCATCCTATAAATAGTGTACAATCTTTGAATAAACAATGAAAGAAAAGGTGGAGGAAATATGAGAATACTGTTAAAGGACCAACTTTGCACAAGCAGGGGCCGATATTAAAAAAAGTGTTCATTTAACTCGTCCTTTAACTAACGTTCTATATATTTTCTTTATTTTAAAAAAACTGGTCGGAATTTGGAAGATTTAATAATATGAAATGTATTAAGATCTTTAAAAACAAATTTTTATATTTTATTTTTTATACATAAACATTTTTTTTGTACTTAAAATCAAAAAACATGTGTACTTCTAAAGTTTTTTACAAATTAGATATCAACTAGCGTCAATATATGTATCAATTATAGTTCTTAACTAATTTGCATTGTTTGAAAATTCTATGATGCAATTAAATCAAAAAAATAATCTATTTAAGATTTCTGATTTATGTAATTTCCTTTATTACCTCTGCCGTTTGAAAAAAAATTATGTTTGATTTTGACTTGATTTTAACGAATATATTTTTTAAAAAAATCATTGCATTTGTTGATAATTTATCAGCATAGCTATTATTTAGCTTACTTTCATCAAGTTGGCGTTAATTACCACAAAAAAAAACACCTCATAGTCAAATAAATATTGCTAATACAAATTTTATTTTTCAGATCCTTTTTATATTCTCTATTTGCTCGTCTCTTGAAAACAAAATATAGAGCGAAGCAATTATCTTTAGATTCTATACTTTTTAAAAAAATAACCACATATATTATAACATCTTCTATCCTCTAAAAAACAACAAATTCAGATCAATACACCTGATTTCTTTGTACTAAAAAAACCATAGAAATTATCACACACTTCACTCAAAGTAATTACTATCTCTAGAAATTTTTTCTAACACTCAATGCACTTTCTTTGTCCTCCCTAAAAACTACAAGCATCATTATAACAATATTTTGGGGATCATCCCTAACATATGTGTTTGAGTTTTGATTATAAGACACTATCGAAAGATTTACCGCTTTGGCACGCATCGTGATTACTTTTTCGAGAGAGTGCTACCAGTTGCATAAAGCAATAAATTTCACTGTTTAGTGCGTCTAAACCTGTCTGAGAGGGGACAACTAACAGCTCACACAGTTAAGAATTTTCAGTCCAGGCTGCTGAATGAAAATGGTTTTTAGTGGGCAAAGCTATGCACCCACAAATGACACATGATTATTTATACTTTGGTTACAACAGAAGACTCGCTTTATGCGTTTCAAGCATTCCTTTCAGAGCGCATCACATTGGAATTGGCCGCTATACTATAAATATGTAAATTCAATTTAAGAAATTTCAAAATATTCTAAATAATAAATATTCGAACTTTACAAACAGAATTTGTTAGCCTTAGACCAAAGAAAGTTTTGTTATTAGAGATAATTCAATTTAATATCTAGTATCAAAAAAAATTTACACAAAAAAATATAATTGATTAAATACGAAAAATTTCAGCACATATATACAATTTTTTTATTATATTTATATATATTTAAGCAAATATTAAGATGAAAAATTGCAAAATAATATGAAATAAAAAAAACTAACAATTGTTATAAATCTCTGTTTTAGGAACATTTAAATCAAAATTTTCTGATCACCGGCATTTGTCTTTTATACCAATGTTTAAATGTTTTGACTGATTACGAAAAGTTGTATGCAAAATATCATGTTATAATATTTTTTTATAATACATTAATATACAGATAAATATTTTTTAAATTCTTTGTTATTTTTAGGGGGGATATTATACACTGGATTTAAATATTTTAATGGCAATTTTTTATTTAAGGAGAAAAATAAAATTAGTTAGTATTTAATTAATTTTAATAATTTATCTAAATACATATAGAGGAATCATCTAGAAGATGTGTTAGAAACGAAAAAAAATCAAACCAATTTAAAATATGAACATACATTTTTTGTGCAGTTATATAAATAGAGATCAAAACAGCTTATTTGTGATTTTTTGATATAAAATTAGAAAACAATCGTATTTCTGTATCAGAAAAAATATGTGAAAAATGGATATAATATTTTAAAGAATTTTTCATGAGCAAAATAAACTTTTAAATGGAGTAAAAAATTCGCAATACATACAAAATTTTAATAATTTCTTTCATAATGACGTTTTTTTTTATAAAAAAACTAAACAAATATTTTTTGTCATAGAACAGTTCTTGTTAATTGTCATTATTAAATTCAAGATAAAGTCACTTTTTAATAAATTTAAGTAAATCAACAATATTTTATATAAATATACACTGTTTTAAGAACAAAAATTTAATCTAGACGTAAAAAAATATAACCTAGAATTTCATTTTTAATTCAAGATCGTCAATTAAAACCTTATTTCTAATAAAAAAAATATTGTGTCGATTGAATAAAGTAAAATCCATTTAAATTAATTATATAAAAAGAGCCTTTTAACTTATAGAATTATGAATTCTAATATAAGTTTCCGATTACTAAAAATTTGAAAATTGGTTTATCACAATTACATATATAAAAATTTTTCTAAATCTATTAACATAAAAATGATAGTTACATTGTTTTATTTGCTCTGAATAAAAAGAATCCAAATATAGAGTTTTAAAAGTGCAATTCAATGCTCCAAAGTATATGAAGGAAGAATATTTTTTTAATTAAAATACACATTAAAATATTTTATGGACGATAATAAGCTATAAATTTTGGATATCCCAAATAACAATAAAAATAATATATCAGTATGATAGCGACTTTTATCAAACAAAAAAGCAAAAAAAAACTGTATCACCAAAAAATTCTATTAAATGATAAAAAGCTTGATCAATTAAATCCAAGTGTAAAACAAAAAATACATTGAAAATTTATTTATATTTAATTCATTTAAAGCAAAAGAATAAAATAAAATACAATACATATTAATTCATTAAATTTGTTTTATGTGATTATACAAAATATACTGAAAAAGGTCATGTTTTGTGTTAATTGAAGTCTATTTTTTCAATTAATAATTACCTTTCTTGTAATTCTTTTTATGATTTTTATTATATCTAATTTTCTTTAATTTGCTCTACAAGATTTTTAAACAATTACGCACAGAAATATATTAGATAAAGTAGGTTAGGGCCATTTTTGTGTGGTCGTGATAGGGTATATGTAAAAATACTAGAGGTTTTTGTTTTTGAATAGCATGTTTGATTTACATCATGTTTTATTTTATTTTTTATCTGATTAAAATTCCCAAACATTCAAGTTGACCACTATAAAAACCAAATTATTAGTATAGAATAATTTAAAAAATCAATTTTTCACATTATCATTATTTTTATGACACATCTTTTATTTTATAAATATAAATAAAAAATAATAAAATTCCAATCAACAGCAAATCTACTAGTTATCCATAAAAAATTACGATAAAATTTTTATCATTCTATTTATTTATTTTAACAGAAATAAAAAAGCAGTATTTATGAAGTAAAAAATATGTATTATACTGAAAGAAAAAAATAGAAATTGATATATTTTAGATGACTATAACTAAATATAGATCTAAATATGAAGTATAATAATTCATTAAACATTATTTCAATATATTTCAAATATTCGGATGAAAAAGGTCATAAAAGAAAATTCTAAGAATTATATATAAAAAAAACACATTTATAAAGATAAAAATAATCGTATTTACACTCTAATAACATAAATTTTCGTATACTTTCTTTGTATTTTTTTTTATTTGAAAAAATGACCTTATCTGCTTTTAAATTTTAAATCGCAAAAATTATTTCATTTGAACGTTCTTAAATAATTTCAATTCACTAAACATTATTATGTCAGAACAGGTATTTCGGGTCAAGGAAAAAAGTATTTCATATTTAAATATACGATCTATTATAACTTGCATATTAACCAAAATATATCAACAAAAAAATTTAATTAAAAGTGATGGTGTTTTTTATGTGTCAAAATTAAAGTTAATTAAATTTTACGATATAAGGAATAGTATGTTTAAAACTATTTATATTAAGAAAAACTTATTTTTTCTAAAATTTTTTAAATATTTCCTTTTATTGTAAAAAAATATTTTTTTTAACCAAATATAAAATTATTATAAGTTTTTTTATTATTTTTTATATTTTATCAGATTATTTGATCAAAAAATATAAGAGTTTTAAACAAATCTGTTATAAATTAAGAACAAAAAACTAAAAATGTGATTGATTTATTTTTTTCTTCAATAATATGAAAATTAATTTTGTATATCGTATATCATATAAATAGTAATTTTAAAATTCAATACTTAAAAGATTCATTGATGTCGTATAGAAGCTAAAATAAATCAAATCAACAATAATTTAATAATAAAATTTGAAAATCTAGTAATTAGCTTATTTTGAGCGCTAAAAAAAGCATAGTAAAAATAAATCGCTAGAAAAAATTAAAAATATTAAAATATATCACAAAAAAATATTATATTTATTATATAAAAATCTTTTTTTTACGAAAAAGATTTTCATGCTTTATAGGATATAATTTAAACCCAAATAATTTTAATTTATGGTCCTATTTAATGTTTATCAAAGAATAATAAAGATTCAAAAACAAACTAATATATTTTAAAGACTAATTCTCGCTATAAAAAAGTAAAATCAAACACTCTATCTTGATTTTAGAAATTAAATTATACTGTTTTCTATTGTAAGTAACAAACACAAAAGAGTATTAAGCGTAATATTTTTGCGCTATCCACAATATTGACCATTTTAAGAAGATTTTTGTGTGAAATATAAGCATAGACACTTTATCTAAGATGATAAATCATGTTATCAGATATTTTTAGAGTAATTCTGGTGTCGACATAATTTCTAGAAGTATTGTATAAAAACTTCTTAACATTTTGGTCATGTGTGGTTAAATTTTTAAAATTTTAAGAGAATTCTTCCTTTTGAATTCTTATAGAGTTAAAAACATTCTTTTTGCATACAAAGATAGAATATTACAGCAAAAAATCGTAACAATACAATATAATTTTTTTAATTATATTTTTAATAATGATTTTCTATAAACTTGAAGCATTATTTTTAATTTTAATCTTTCAAACACAATGAAAAATAAAATACTATCAATATTGGATTTAAGGGGCTATATCTAAAAATTCTTTTTTATATCACGAATAAGTATAATTAATACACCATTTGATACATATTCTTTATTTATATATGTTTTTTTATATATTTGATATACTCATTAGTGATAAGATGTATTGTCTTTAATAATAAAATGCATTTACTATTAAAGAAAATTAGTTATTTCTAATATATATTTTTATAATTAAAATAAACAAAATGCAGATTGATAAAAAAATATGATCAAAATGATCATGTTAAATAAATTTGAATGAGATAAAAAACGAGTACATTATTAAGCAACAATTTTAATATAAATTCTACCTTTTTACTATAAGTATCGATTATTATGATTTTACGAAATTCCTAGTTTTTATTTGTTCTTAATTTTACATAACACTGTGAATTCCGTTATATAAACTTCAGAAGATAAAAAACACTATTTCTTTAACGATTATTTGTTAAATTGATGTTTCATTTATATACGCATAAAATAATGTGATCTTTTAAATTGTAATAGTTTTAAATGTAGTATTAATGTTTCTTATTTTTATTGATATTCTGAATTGCAAAAACAGTTAATTTCATAAACTTTTTTAAAAAGCAAAAAAATAAGAAAACAAAAGAATTTAAAAATTCTGTATCAAGAAATCAACGAATTCTAACTGCTAAATGTTCTTTCTTTGATTGTTTGATATTTTTGATCGTCGTTCAAATTCAAACAAAGACCTCAACTGATCATCAGACCAGAAAATATTTTTTTATTACGTTGTGAAAATAAAATTGGGAAATAAGCAATGTAATATTTTTTATTTTTCTAGCAGCTGCTATTTGCACCCTTCAGCATTGTTCTTTAGGTATTTTCGCGATTATCAATTTATTCTAAATGCAAATAAAGTACTGTTATTTGAGAAAAGAAAAAAAGGAAAAAAATAAACAACATACACAAAATAAATTCTTCAATAAATAACATAAAAAACATCTTTCGACCACCCAAAATGGTATGCAACCGGTTTTTTTCGAAATGACAAAAAAGAGAAACACATTTAATAACATGGGATTTAATTAAATTTTTGTTATATTCCGTGGTAAAATTGCATTTTCACGGTCTACTAGTCTAACCTTGGGCTCTTTGATCGTTTATTCCTTAAGTTTCTATCTTCGCTCTCGTATGGGTTTTTTTCCAAATAATGAATAAATATTGTTCGAATAAAGGATATTTCGACAACAGCACTGCGAAAACAAAAGGTCTATACCTTTTGGTGTTTTCGTTGTGTATGTTGTGAACAAGCATATTTATATCTAGTAGAATTTATATTTCTAAATGATACAATAATATAAATTTGTCTAGATTCAATTTGAAAGTTTCATGCGAATTTTATATAATTCCTATGACATCTTTGTGATTTCATGATAATCCGATAAATATAAAGTGTTTTAGCAGTAAATAAAAAACATACTTTAAATTATAAAAAATAAATCTATTTTCGTGATATAGATTGTAGTATTTAAAAAGTTTTGAATAAATCATATTTTTATACAAGTTTTTTACCTTTGAAGTAGTTTTTAGGGTTAATAAAATTAAAAAAATATCAGATTTAATAAAGGTTTTTTTATATGATTCATAATAACGGCTTTGTTTTTTGCTTATTTGAAAAAACAAGATTTTAAGTCATAGTTTTTTTTAGAAACACAAGAATTAAGATTTTAGCAGAGTCGTTTGACGAGAATTGAGATATTTTAAATGGGTTAAAAAATATTGTAATGCTTTATTACAAAAGCCATTGAATCTTTCATTTAATTATTATATTTTATATTATATATTATTTCTTTGTTTTTATGATTAGTTGTATTATAAAAATGTTAAGTATGGTTAATATAAACCACAAACAAAATATATAGCAATATAGCCAAAAAATGAAATCTAAGGCATCCATATAAGACAATAGTGATTCTTAAATAATCTGAGGAGTAAAATAAATCAAAATTGAAAGGAAATAGTTAAGAAAAATAAAAAAACAATGTGTACATAAACATAAGCAAATATTAAATTCAATAATCTGTAATAGGTAGGTTATGAATAATTAAATTTTTTACGTATTATTGATTTTTCCCGCTGAATATCGTTATCAAGAACAGAATTGTAACTCAAATAAATTTACATAATTTTTTGCGATCTTTTGACCGAATTTTCAGAAATTTTATTGATGCATCTGCCCTACTTTTATTTCCTTGTCATTTAAAAATCTCTTTAATATGCTGCAAACAGATTATTACAACAGTCGTATCACAGTATTTGACAGTTAGATGAAATTATCAATTAAATAGTAATATAATAATTATCACTTTAAATCAATTTACTTTAAAAATCATTTTTTAAATGCGGTATGTCACCGGTGATCGGTTTGCATTGTTCAAAAAAAATTTATAAAGGAATTTTTTAAATATAAAGGCGTTTTGGAAAGTAATTTTTATTTAAAATTGGCCAGAGTGATCAATTGGTGGTTGCCTTATACTCCTTCTTTCCTTCATATCCCTTAGCTAACTATAGGCTACATTATAAGGTGCATTTATACCTTTGTTGGAAGCATAAAAAGTGGGTATTATTTAGGAAGGAGATATTAATCGATAACTACTCCTTTATCTTACTTGATATAATAAGATTAAAAAATTTAAAAAGAGTAATTTCTCTTGTATTATAAAGAAAAAACATTGTTTTTAAAAATAAAATTCTAAATAGTTAAATTCGTACTCTTGTGACATTTATTACTATTTTGGCTGTATGGTCTTTTATCCCCATAAACATCAATGCTGTCACTACTATTGTGATTATACATACTACCACTACTATTTTTATATCTTATAACTTTTATCTCATTTTATCTCTAAAAAATCACAAAAGTTTCTAATTTGGAAATATTTTATTTTGTTTTTTTATCTATACTAATTTTATTGAATTCTTAGGAAATTCGTTCTTAATACTTAATAGATTTGAAATACTTTAAAAATACTAATAAGAAGTATTTAAAACATAATTATTTAAATATTAAGCTATAATATTTGTGATATCTTATATCGAATATCCAAATTCAATAAACACTTTCGTCACTAATAAAATATTATTAAACAGTTTTCTCATTCGTTTTAAATTTAGAATATTATTATTTTTTTAATGTAAATTATGGATAACTATATAAAAATAATCGTTTCTAGAATTATATAATATTTATGGAACAAATTTATGAGGAAAAAATTAACTTTACAGCTTTTTATGGTTATTCTACAATCAAAATTATTTTTTTCATGTATCTTTTTGATTAATAATATTTGGTAGTAGATTTTATATTATAATAAAATATTAATGATTTATTAAATTATTATAGAAAGTTACTATTTCAAGTTTTTTATACACAATAAAATAGGATATAATCGAAATATGCAATTAAATTGTCGGAAATGTTTAAAAAAATCAAAATTTCTGATTCACATGTTTATGCAGAAAATCAAGCATTATTTAATCTATATATTACAACTTAATTCAAAAAAATATTATATAAAACTATAAAAGCCGATCTATGTGACTAAAAATATATTTGGCTTAAGAAATATGATATAAAGAATTAATTATAGGAAAAACGCAAAAACTAGGTTGCTTAATTTTAATTTTAAAAATCTTTCCTTGTCAGATGGTTTCACAATGCTGATTAGTCATCAAATTAGCTACTACAAATATTGTGCTAAATCTTCTTTTTCAAAAATTACTTTTACAAATAGTGAACAACTTGGACATGTTGCAATTTCTTCATCATTTTCTAAATCCTCTAACGAAATAATAAATTCATCACCGCAAGGACATGGATATTTGAAGCATTTCAGCACATTATCATAAACAAAATCCTGGATTTCGATTTCTTCATAATATTGTGTTATCTGTTGATATGCCTGATCATACATTCTTTAATTTTTTCTTACGGTTCTCTTAAAAAATTTTTAAAGCGGCAAAAAATTGCTGAATAAAAGATATCTGGTCATGACGATATATATACTGTAAATGTAGCGATTCGAAAAATTGTGGATAAAATAACCATAAATAATATTAATTAACTATAAATTTTGAATTAGCATTTTTAGTTTTACAATTTAGAAATTAACACCGTTTATAAAGGCATAATGTTTTCATAAAAGGGTATTTTTGTGCATAAGATAGATTTTATAAGTAGTTTTAATAATATCAAAGACAAATTTTATAAAATCATGCAAATCTCCATGTTGATCATGATATTCGATGCGTAGAGTCACTTAATAAAATAAGAATCGGTCTATGGTATTTACATTTAAATTTAATATTTCTAAATAATCAAAAAATATTTTTAATAATTCGTTGAATAAGAATTTAGATAAAAAAGTGATGCACGAAATTCAATATTTTAATATATAGAAAGTTCGGATCAATTATGTTTTTTTTTGATATTTAAGAAATAAATGCAAAAGATTGGAAAATAGCAAATATGTATACATAAATTTCAAGAAAATCATTTTAATTTATTTTAAAAAATATTATTAAAATAAAAATACCTGTTTAATAAACACCTTATATACATTACATTAAACTGAACATGCAATAGTGACAATTTTTTAAAAGAATTCTAAAAAGTGTTGTTAAATCAAGTTTATAAAAGAGAACACTCTTCAAGAAATATAAAAATCTCAAAAAAAATTAAAGATACTCATAAAAGCGAATGTGATTGTTGGGTGGTTTGATCTCAATTTCCTTTATAAGAATTTAACAGGTATCAAACATAATTTAATTCAAAAAGAACTTTCATTTCTAAATAAAGCAAAAATTTAGATTAGTTTATAAAGTCATCTTAATCAAAATTTTTTTTAAAGATTAAATTATCAATGTTTAAATTCCGATTGTGTGGAAACTGTTTTGTCTATCAATCTTGTTGATTAGCAGTTGTCTATTTAAGGTTGAGTCAATTGAGAAGGATAGTGCCAAAAAGTATAAATTCGACGAAAGCGACCTTTTATACAATGACATGATAATTTAAATTTTTTTACTAATTATCAAAATAAACATATTTAAAAATAAATAAAATATGAGAATAAGTTATCATGAAAATAATTACAAGAGATATTTGATTTTTTAGGTTATTGTGGCATTCCAAGCGCCGAATTTTATTAATGATTCCTAAAATGTGGCATCGGATAATTTTGATGTCTTGACTGAGATCACCAAAAAAAGGAATTATCAAGCTAAAATTGAATAAATGTCAAAGATGCAAGTAATTCCTTACAAATATTGATTGAAATCGGGCTTTCTAATCTTGTTTTTTAAAATATGCGCAAGTAAATAGTATAACAAAAAAAATGTAGAAATATGAATGTAAAATCATACGAATTACAACTCAAGCAGACCCATATTACAATTTTAAAAATATTTATATAAGAAAAATTCTTTTAATAATATTTTTTTGCTAATTTCATTTTTTCTCTTTATATTACGCCAATTATATGGAATATTTAGTAATAATTTGATTTGATACTCCAAATGGTATATCCAAATACTTATAAAGAAAAAATATGTTTAAACCAGATTAAAATTTTTCATTAACCAAAAGTTTTTTGTAGGTATTTTAATAAATTTAGGAAACAAAACTAAACAGTTTAAAAATTTTTATACACAAAATTCAATAAAAACAGTAGCCTTTGTCTCGATCAGGTAAAAAAAGAACAATTTTGTATCTATCTCATGTTGTATAGGATAAAATTGGGATATGTGAATTAAATTTGTTTTTATTGTTTTATTAAAACAATTTTAAATGAGAATAATAATAAATTCTTTTTAACGAAGTCAAAAACTCATAAGCACAGTATTTCACTTTTGTTCTATCAAAAAACAAATCTATTTCAAAAATTGGTCTTTTTTTAAATATTTAAATCTAATATTGTTTCACATACAAAAAAAATAAAAGCAATATTTACAAAAACGTTTATATAAAAATTTGAAATAACAATGATCTTTGTCGACATTTTTTCGATCAAAACTATTTAAAAAGAAGGAAATATCTATTATATTTTTTCAAATATTATATTAATATCTAATGAAATAAATTGATTTTTTACACACACACATACAGAGAAAAAAATGGTGAAAAGGCATTCTAATAAACATAAAGTATCTGTTAAACCAACAAATGTACCGAATAGGACACATTTTTTTATCAATTTATATTACAAAAAAGCTGTTTGTACAATATTTCCTACTACAGGGAACTGGCGTTTCTAATTATTAAAAAAAAATTCTCGCATTCTAGTTTTTGTTGCCTAGAATTGCAAATTAAATCGTAAAAATAGAATACTTAAATGATTTGTATCAGAAAAATATTTGTTAAAATAATTGTATTTTGTCATTTTACCATGTGTAATAAAATATTACACTGTTTATAAACAAAATGTAACGTTATTAATGATTATAAATAATCACAATTTTTGACGTATGATTTGATTGATCAGTTTTAGCAAACTTCAAATCAAATTTAAATCGTAAATTTGAAAAATGTAGATACCAATGTATTAATATCAAAATTTATATTCAAATTTTTTTGTCGTATTTAATTACGAAAGTTTTTTTTAAAAATAAAAACAATACAGAATTAATTTACGTTCATAAACTTGTACAAGTTGTTTATTGTATTTCAAAATTACTCTTATGGTACGAATAAAAAAGTGAATCTAAAAACAAGTAATCATTTCTTAATTAGTTTTATAAATTTGTTGAATGATATGAAAATATTCAAACATTATAATTTTTTTAAAAAAATATAAAATACTATCAAAAAAGTTTAAAAATACCAGGAAAAATGTGCTGTCGTTGTAATATTATTGTAGAAATAGTAAAGATATATTATTTTCTGGTTATTAAAATTTTAGACTGTTTACTATAATAGTATTCTTTCAAGTAAACAAATAATTTACATTATATTAATTTTTTCTTTAATGTTTTCCTATCATTAAAATTATAATGAATTTAGAAATTATCATTCTATAAAGTAAAAAAACAGTAATAGAATTACAAAATCACTTAATCTTTGTATTTAAAAATTTTCACACACAATACACACAGTTTGGCCTTTAAGAACAGAACAATAAATCTACAAACATATAAATTACAACTGTAAAACACTGTATTATAGTTGCATTCTACAAATTTGTAATTTTCGTGTTTTTTGAAAATTTGTATCGCTAAAAACTTTACATACACAGAACTTATAGGTTTTAGACAATATAAACAAATATATTGCATTTGTTTGTGATATAGAGAGATGTTAATATGAAAATGTTAAAAAATTAAAACCAAAAAACAATAATCCAATCGATTTAGTTTTATTTAAAAATTCTCAAGAGCTACTTCTGCCATTGCAGTTGAAATTTGGTACGGATTAGATTCGATGTACGACGCTGCTCCGAAAAATCAATGTAAAAATAATTGGATAAATCAATACAATATTTTATTTCTTATTTTGAATCATTAAAGTTTTTGATTATGAGATTTTTATATCTCATTAAAATGATGTCTTTTAGATAATGACTGAAGTTTATTGGTAATTTTCAATATCCATTAAAATTTAAGTTATAACGATAGATCGATTTGATTAATACTAATGATTGAATTTGATCACAAAGAAGATTAAACAGCCTATAAAACGAATCACACATGTTATGTATATTTTATTATATTTTAAATCATTTATTTGGATCCAAAAAGATGAATCACCTGAGAACTCAAACTCATTCACACACGCTATTTTTTCTTCTGAACGCTTATCACTTTTTTTGTAATTATCGCAACTTATTTTGTGGTTTTCAACGATCTGGTCTTTTTAAGAAAATTAATACATTTGTATAATTTTATTTGCAAATTCTTTTTTTTGTAATTTTAATACCTTTTTAAAAAAGATGTAATAAGTAGCAATTGTTGCAGTACACTTGTTTAATTATTGTTGTATTTATAGATCAATAAAAACAAAATATATTTATAAAAAATGTTCCAGAAAAAAAGGAAAAGTTTTAATTCAAATTAAAATCGGATTAATCGGATTAAAGAAAAATAAAGAGCAATCTGTGGAATAACCAGTCAATAAAGACAGATAAAATATAGATTTTTGGGCACCAAAAATTCGTTATGAACTATAAATTCTTTTTTTTCCAAACAAACCTATTTTTAGATTTTAAGTGTAAAGGCATAGATTTTTAATATATTTGAAACGTCTGAATAGCACTTTCATGATTTATTTATAATAAAATAACTCTTTTGTTATTAAAATAGCTTGCACTAAATAGAAAATTTTTAATAAAGTTTTATAGAAGAAGCAAAATATGATTACTTAAAGTTTATCCATTTTCCGTATTTAATAATTAGTCATGGATAAAATATTTTGTTGATTTTTTCTTTTTGAAATTACCTTTTTTATGATTTCATGTAGTTATTTATATCAGAATCAGACGAGGCAGGTTTAAGTAAATAAACAAATAAAGTAGATCCATAGCTATATTATTGCATATATAATTTTGTGGTATATTTAAATAGTCTTTATTAACTAATTCCTTCCTTTTTTCTTACAAGTAACAATAATATAAAAATAATACTATTAAAAGAATAATACTTAATACCCAATATAAAAAAACAAAGAACGACTATTTTAATCCTTAAGGACAAAATCACAATTCTGGGAGTTCACACGGACAAATAAGATTTAATAAAACAATAAAAACATCATTCATATTTGATTTTAATTTTTCTTGATCTATTCTTGGAATCGGGTAAAACCCCTCTAAGTAATGCCACATTTTTAAACAAAAATTTTATATTTATTGATTTTAAAAAACGCTAATCTTCTTATATTCATCATCTATTTTCTTACGAGTTAAGAAAATGATTTAATCAAGCAATTAGTAAAATTCCGATATATAAATACCACAAATTATAAAATTTTTAAGTCATTTTTATTGCTATTCAATATCCGACTTGACTATTAAATATTCCATACCAAGAGTTGGATAAGCGGTGCCAGCGTCTTGTCCTCCCGACTTCATTGATTTAAAATTATTGAACGAAATAGGGAAAAAAATTAAAAAACAGACGAATAATCATTTTAACAGCCATATTTAAGATTTTTTAATTTTAGCATACCAATTAAAATTTCATTAAAAATCATCAAAATCACAAAACCTCTTAACAAATATATTCTTAGATAAGACTAACTAGTAGCATCTTATCAAAGTACGAATTGATCATGTTTTAATAATCAAGATATAAAATTACTATTGATTTTATTTGGGATATTTTTTTAGAAGAAACATAAAATTCTACAGTAAGAGCCAAAAAAACTAATCAATGATTTATTAAATAATTTTTTTATAATTTTCTAAAAAATAATAAAATCATAAATATAATAATAATTTTAATATGTATTAAAAATAGCAAAACCTTTAAAATACAATTATGATATAATTTTTTTAAACAAACCACAAATTTGGTTCCAAGAATAATTTTTTTATGACTTTTAATGTATAATATCTTCGATAAAAACAGGATTCATTACTATCTGGATTTTTTTCTTATAAAAAAATATGGCATTTGGTGTAAAAGAATGCGGTATAAAAATTTTGTTTACATGTCTTTAAATCTTTATATCTGAAAGCATACGAACTTTTTTTGTATACTAAATAATTAATTTTATTTTTGAACTTAAATATTTGTAAAATGTTCTTTATAAGATCTTATTTAGTACTTTCTCAGTCTCATAATAAACATTTAGCCAACTTAGTAAACGATCTCAAAAAAATCTGATTCTTCTATTGCAAAACATTTCAAACAATTTCCAGATCAAAAATGAAGCATTAATAAGAATAATTTTATTTTAAATATTTTTTTTGAAAGTATTCTATACCACCCAATTTGATGCGTTATATAAAAAAACGCTGTGATTGATTTCAAACAAGCCTTAATTAATATTCTATTTGATACTTATCAAATAGATTTAAAAAAATGAAGATCAAAATGGCTAAATTAAAAAAAAAATCAAATTAAAAAACAGAAAAACATCTTTTAATCCAATTAAAGTTACTAATTATACGTCATATATACATCAACATTATTAAAATGTTTTTTTTATTTCACAAAAATTCTATTCACAATAAAGAACTTTGTGTATTCAAAAGTATTCTATTTTAATTATATAATATAAATATTTTGCGTTTTTAATCAAACATTATAGAATTTTGAATACAAAAAACTTAAATCCAAGTTTATCTTACAAAAATTTTGTTAAAAATGTCATTTCTAAATCTGATTACGAGTGTGTTTTTTACTTAGAATCACATATTATTTGTTAATGGCAAAAATATAAAAAATTATATTGTAAATCATTTATGCGAAAACAAAAAGAAAAAAACTAATTACTTATGCGCTAAAAAGATTTTTTTATAATTATAAATATAAAAAGGCTTGGATATATATTAACCAAGGCAAACTAACTCGATTATAAAGGTTTTTATGCATTAATTTTGAAATTTTGTACATTTAAATGATATAGAATGATAAAAATCTTACTAAATTTAGTTTATAATATTATATCCAAGAAATCCAAAAGATTACTAGATATCTGGTGCTCTATTTTTTAAAAATTACATAAACTATAAAATTCTCCTATGTTTATTATCATTAAAACGAAATTTGGTTCACTTTTTAAAATTTTATGGTGGCTTGATTCATATTTAAAAGAAAAGAACCGCAAATATAACGAATAACAAAAAATAAAAAGTTATTTTCAGTTTTTTCTTACTTTATGCTATTTTAACTGTCTGTCTTCTTTTTTTTGTTATCACTATTGTTCTTATACTCTCCATTCATATTTTTTATTCTGTAGGAGATCATTTACAAAGTCTAAATTTAAGCAGTGTATTTTTCAGAAAAAAGAAGGATAGAAGCCAACACCCATGGTGATTTGCTCTGAAAGGAAGTCTCGTATCGCCCTCTACGAGTCAACCGTTGTCACCATGGTGGAAAGCCTCCACGTGGCGTTGGTGGATACGTAGCCTCGTCCACTACAAACCAATTTCCTTGAGCAGATCGGACGGTGAATTCATAACTGAGTGAACTGTCACGTAGCCCTTCTCAGACAGAGGTAGAAACACCAAATGGTGTACCTGTTGCATCTAGCAATTTAGTAGCACCTGCTCACAAGAGCAATCCCGTTGCGTGCCGAACGCGGTTAAAATTTCGGTAATGTCTGGTAATCAAAGCGCGAACACGTATGATAAGGGTGGACCCCAATACATTATTGTAATGATGCTTGTAGTTTTTTGGTTCTGAAAGAGATGCGCATTGAGTGGAAAAATTTTCCCCAGAGACAGAAACCACTTTGAATGAAGTGGATGATGAAATCTAGGGTTTTTTAGTACAGAAAAATCCGGTGTGCTGATCCGAAGTTATTATTTTCTATAGGATAGGAAACATTATAATAAATCTAGATATTTTATTTTTTTTCAAAAGAAGGATAGAGAACTTCACAATAAAATGAATAAAAAACAAAAGCGCACAGTTTATATCACAGATGTAAATTATCATGGATATTAATAATCAAATAAATAAAATTATCAGCGAGGATCAAATGTGATTTCATAATGACTACAACTACTTTAGTTATCAGTCTCACGTGCTAATTTTCTTGCAATCAATTGATAGATAGAACCGAAAAATGTTTTAAAAACATACTTTATTTGTGTTTTTATACTATTTTTTATTTAATATCTTCAAGAACTTTTGTTCACGTTTTGCTTGCATTGTTCAGAGAAATAACATATAAAATATAATGTTTAATTCTATATTTAAAATTTCATTATTATAAAAAAAAATTAAAAGATCAATTTTTTTGCAACTTAAGTTTGATTTTTATGTAATATTTAGTTACGAAGAACTTTCTTATACCCTTATACATCTTTGATGGATTTTTTTCTTAGATTCATGTAACGCAATTCGTATTCAATTGTTTCCTAGTTTTACATGAATTTTCATCCCAATGCACCCGACGTTGTAATAAACGACTTCCTCCTAATTAGACCATCTTTAAATCGGTATAAATATGTAAAAACTTTTTAATAAAATAATCAATTGATCAAATTAAACATATAAATATTATATAATAATTTTTATTTTTGATTTAAAAATAGATAAATGCATATTTTGATTTTTTGAATTTTCAAAACCTGATATAGTAAAAAAGGCAAAGCTTTATTTATTGAATGTATTACATTGGTTTTTTTTTGCTAAAGTTTTCATGTTTCCTGATCATAGCCAACATTTTTTACTTATGAATACTTGTTTTCATATATTATAGAATTGTTATTAACAGCAACAGAATGTTTTTAAAATAAAAAAAACAACAAATAATAAATTAATAGTATAATTTCCTTCAAATTTGGGTAAAAAAACAAAACAAAATTTTTGAAAAATCATAAATATAAGTCTAATAAGAAATGGTAATATTTCTATATTGTGTAAACCAAATTCAAGTTTTCTTAATTCGAAAAAGTCACAATTTTGCTATGTAATCACAAATTAATTTTACATTTTCTATTTTATCATTTTTATATATAATAAAAACCTCAGCATATATTTATAACAGAAAAAGATCATCGATATGGGAAATTGTGTATTCAACACATAAAAATCAATTTTATAGACTTTATTTCAAATTTATACAGTATATACAGGCCTTTTTTGATTATTAAGGCTTCGAACATTTTTTCAATTTTATATTTGTATTTTTTCATTAATTTGAATGTTGATATCCTTAAATTTTTGAAACCTGCTAAAGAAAAATCTAAACATCAATGTAAAAAAACTGTAAACAATTAAAAGTTCACATATTAAAAATTGTGAAAAGAATTTTTTGATATAAAGTTTCGCTTAAAATATGAAATATAATTGGTTTTTATAAATAGACTTCCTTATTGTTTAAAGTTGCAATAATATAGATAAAAAAAGCATAAAATATGAAAAAACTCGAATTTTTATATAATGTAAATGCAACATAACACTACAACATTTTAAATTTTCCTTCAGATTACTTTTTTCAAAATTATGTTTAAAAAGAATATATCAATTACTGTAAGTTGCTAAAAACTATGTTATAAATAATATTAAAAGCAAATTCTTTTTTTATTCAGTATTAAAATACAAGAAAAGTTTTTACTATGTTAGTTAACAAAGGTTTAAATAGTATTTTCACAATATGATGTCTAATAAGATGTTAAAAATGACTGCTATTTTTTGATAAACAAAGATAAAAAAATATAATTTTGGTATTTTTTTAACAATATTGTTTATTTTTCTACTTTTTTCACTGTTTTTAAAAAATTTTGAGTTTTATATACATTTTTATCTTAAGAAATAGATAGGTAAAAACAACAATGCATATTTAAACTTATAGACATGTAACAAATAACATCAAAAAGCTAAACACGCAATACATATTACCCCAAAAAAACTTATGCATTGAATTATTTTGATTTCATTTTAAAGAATTTTTTTCTTTCAGACATTTACTTTGCAATTAGTACATAATATTTTATTTTATTAAATTTCATTTATTATGATTTTTGAATTTTTTTTATTATATTCATATTTTATTTAGATTTGCAAATATATAAATTTAAGAGTGATAATAAAATCAAAAAATTACTCCAAAATTAAGAAATAAAAAAACTGCAAATATAATGTAAAAAAATTAAAAACACCGGAAACCCCACAGCTGTCATAATATCAATTTAAAAATATTGTAATACTCGAAATGTAATAAATTTTAGCTAATTAATTTTTACGATTTTTTTGCAAAAATAGCATTATATCAATGAAAATATTTTAAATATTGCTTTTTTATGAAAATAAAAAATCTTATTACATTGAAATTTTCAATTGATATTTTTCAGTTTAATGCTATTTTGTAACAGTGAGATTTCATTCTAAATTGTAAAATTTATATTGAGAAGGCAAAAGCTTTGCAGAATGATGTGATAAGAGAACTCCTATTAACCAAGTAACTTAAAAAACGGATAGTTTATACTCATGCAAACACAACAGACAAAAATTTGGCGGGAAAACAACCAACCTTTACACGAAACAGTGGATCAAATAATAAAACAACAACATCAAACTTTGGTTCTATACAGTTTTTTTTCTTGCCCACTGCAGGATTTTTAGGAAATACGGCATTAAGGTATTTTTTTAAAGACCCTTTTTTAATTAATATTTTCTGAATTGTATACCTTTATAATATAAATTTATTAAATACACATAAATTCATTATTTTTTACATTTAATTTAGAGATAAAAAAAATTATCGATTTCTAATACGTAAAAACAATTAAACGATAAAAATAATATCGATTGCTCAATATATATTTTGAGTTTAAAAAAATTTAAATTAGCCTACAAAATTTTAATTATATTTAAATTGTTTGATAATGCATTATATTTCATCAAAAAGAATTTCAGCATTTTAAAAAGTATAAATTTTGTTTAAACTAGATTTTTGGATATTTTAAATTGCTGTAATCAAGAATAAGCACCGAATAAACCTGGATCTCGATAAAAAGGAATTAATTATTATAAATTTGAGCAAATAAGAAACCAATCAATCGGAATTCAGCATATTTCGCACTATAAAGGATTTTGTGTATTACCATAATGCAATACCTTAAACAAATCGTATAAGAGTAAAAAATATTTTAATTGTTAAAAATTATGATTTGACGGGTTTCAAAAGTATTGGTACTTGTCCAACATTTTATTCTATCAGAAAAATTGATTATCAAATTTTCAGGAAATAAATAATATTATTTTTTAAAAGATATTTATTGGTATTGATTAATCATAAATGATTTGATTTCTTAATTGGTTATGGTGCATTTTAACATAACGTATTAACATTATTTAAAAATGTGTTCTAAAAAACAACAAATGTTTTGTTTTTCTTGAGAAAAAATAACTCATCAAAAAATACAACTAACATTAATTTATTACCTTTTATTTAATTTCTAAAAATTTTAAATTGGAATATCACAGGGCATATTTTAAATAATTTATTTTTTGTTTTGTATTGTATTATATTTGTTTTATTATAAATCTTTGTATAAAGAATTTATTTTTGGGTTTTAATGATATATAGAAAAGAAAAATATATAATTGGATTCTTTTTATGAATAAGTTTCCTGAATATTTATTTCAGATAAATATAAATATAGGTTACTCACATGAATTGCAATAATTCACTGATATCGACAATATCATATAATAGATACCTAAACTTCTAATATGTATTTTATCAACTAGTTGTGATTGGTATTCATTGAAATTTTTTGAATTTCAAATATGAAATTTCAACTAAAATTTTTTTTCCAGCTTAAACAAAACCTTTTTTAGAAATCTAATAAAGAAACGATAATCGTTATAAAAAAACAAATTCATAACGAAAATTCACTTATAAAAAATCAAATTTTATATATTAAACTCTAGCGACACGCTCAATGTGTTAGATTTTACATGTTAACACATTTAAAAGAAACAGACAACTATATCTTTTGCGTTTCAGACTACCTGAAGCTACCCTTTATATATCAAAAGAATATGTCATGGATCTAAGACGATGTATGTTACTAAAGATTATAGAAATCTCATTCGGTTTCATTTTTTATCACCTAAATCCAAAATGAAGTAAAATTTGGACTGACAAAAGTAATATATATCATTTTTTATGATATAACTACATTTTTTTATTTTATTTAAAAAAACATGAAATTGTTTTAATTTTATGCTTAAAAATTTCATAATAATAAAAAAAACATCAAACAAAATGAATCGATTAAATAGTTTTTGAGCACACATTTTCATTTTTGAAAATTACAAATTTATCCTGTATTTACCGTAAGAGTAGGAAGTAAGAGCAAATTTTAAAGATTTGATTTGTTAATGTTATATTTCTTGTCAATTTTCAAAAAAGATTTCAATTATTTTTCTATTGATTCGTAATTTTAATTTATGTTTTTTTAAGGAATATTTAAATTTTGTATTCATATTTAAGAAAAAAGTTGTTAATATAAATTTATCATATTTTTTTTACCTTATATTTACAGTGACAAAAAATTAACACATTTTTTGGTTTTATATATTTAATATTTTATTTTAAGAATATACATTTTGTGCAAATTTTATTACAGTATAAATATTATAAGTTTCAATTATCAAAATTGGTTTTTTATAGTTTTTGAATTTTAAATAAACTAAATTCTTGTTTATTTTATTCGGTTATTGTTTAACATTTTTTTTTACAATGGTCATCAATTTAAGGACAGATAATTGTCACAATATGCTTATTGATTTTATCATTTCAATGTTTTTTAAAAAATTGCCACAAAAAAACGGACAAAAATTTTTTCTGGGTGAAATTGTAAAAAGTAAAAAAAGTTATAAAAATATTCTATTTAAAATTTTAAAAAACTTGTAGATTATTATATAAAAACGACAAAATTATGCTTTGACTGAAAATTATCTATGATAATAGCCAAAACCATAATTTTCAAATCTTTGAATCATGAAAATACACAATAAAAAAATTTTAAGCATTATTATGCTATAGATACTATTTTGAAAAAAAAACTACATTATATTAATGCGGATTTAGTAAATTAGATTGTAGTAATTTTATAAGAATCATAAAAACACTAAAAAGTCATTGAAAAAAAGAAAATTTTAGAAAATTTCACACTAACGAAAAAAATTAAGTTTAAAATCCATATATTGTAAAGAAAAAAATATAATTTACAATATTCATTTTTTGTTTTGTTCGTAAATCTAATATTGCAAGACACATTGTGAATAATATATAGCAAGTATGCAAAACAAAAAAAAAGTTCAGTTTGAAGAAAACTACAATAATTTGGAAAAAACAGCTTTATATGAGAAAATTCACAACAAATAAGCAATCAAACTGCAAAATTCTACGGTGAAAAGTAACAATTTCAGGAATAGTAAATGAAGAGTATTGTTACAAGTAAAAATCACATAATCTGAGCTATATTTACTAGAAATATGCCCCGTTCTTATTCCTATCTTTCTCATTCATTCTAAACCACAATATTCTATACAATTCTAAGGTTCTGATTGATATTTATCTTTATACATTCGTTAGAAATAATTTGTTGATATAATATTCTTAGAAAAAGTGATTTACTTAATATTCAGCACACATCTATATAGTTTATAGGATAAATCTTCCAAATGCTTTTTAAAATTATTAAAATGAACACAACCACTGAAATAAGAATATTTGGACTATATTTTAAATAAAGTAGTATTTTTGTTTTACTTCTTTATTAATTTGCCATTCTTTTTCACCGCTTTTTTCTTACATCAAATTATCCTTTTTTACGAATTTTAGCTTATCTAATAGCTTTTTTGTTTTTCTCATATAGTAATTATATATATTGTGTGTTTTTCTTGTATAAATTGTTTATTTATCATTAAATTTTATAGTTTTCACTTCTTACTGCTTAAATTTACCTTTTAGTACAATAACCAATATGATAATACATAAAAATTTCTAATTCATTAATTTAAACAGTCTTCTTGATTTTTGTTTTTTTTTGGCGTATTCTCAAAACTAAAAGATATTCCAACCGTTTTATTTTATCACTATAATTGTTGTTTGCGTGTAAATTATTATTTAAAAACATTAAATAAATTAAAAGAGTTTAGCGAAAGAATTAATTATATATTTATTTAATAAAAAGTGTGTTATTATATGTCATATTAATACGGTTTTATAGCCCTATAAATCTTACATTTATTATCGTATTGATGCCAAATAAAACATTAAATCTCAATCAATTTATAAGCAACAAAGACAAGAATAAAAAATGTGACATTTTATATTGCAATTCTATTAAAAAAATTACTTCAATTTTCATTATTTTTTTAACCTAAAGAAAAAAAGAAAGTAGAATCTAAAGGGAAATAAATTAAATAAACATATGAAGAATGCGCCTTTGAACCTTACTAAATCCTGAAAACTCTTCTTTTAATAATTCCTTTTACACATTATTACAAAAAAAGCTAAAAAAACACATATGCTATCCAGTCCTTACAATAATTTTTCATTTTTTGAAAGATAAAGTGCTAAGAAATATTTCTGTTTATTAGTGCAATTTTTAATCAATATATGAAATAAATCAAACCAAATTTTGTAATTCATAGAAAAAAAATTAATTAGTAGTATCAATAACTTTATCAATTTTTAAGTATTTGGGGTTGGAAGTTTAAAGTCGACATCTGGGTCTTTTCTTCCCAGTTTCCTATCACCCATTAAATTATATTAAAAATAAAGAATATTTAAATCGTTTTCCTCTATTTACTATATCTTTATCAAGCTAAAATTTGATCAAAAACGATCAATCATATTTTGATCAAAAAATCAGAAACTTTTTATTTTTATTTATCAGAAAACTATCCACCAAAAATCATCATAAAATGATCGAATCCTAAATATCATAAAACGTACAAATAAGAAAGAAAAACCATCTGAACTAAATTTTTTCTTTATTTTTGAAGATAAAAAAAACAATGAAAATTCAATAAATATATTTTCAAAGGGAAATACAAATCATTATATCTAAGATAAGGAATAGGCTATAATTGTGTTGATTGACAGAATAAGTAGATAAATGCATTTTTGCATAAAATTTTTTGTTTGATCGCGATAAATTCAAATTTAAAACATTTTTTTTGAACAATATCAATATATTTGTAAGGCTTTTAAAATAATTTCAAAAACAATAAGATGTGTTTGTTGTGTGAATAACACATAAAAGTTAAGATTGAATTATTAATATAATAAATTTATATTGATGTTTGATAATTGAGACCTTCGACTTGATGAAGTAGAAATTCTTAGGGCACGAATGCAATGAAGAAAAAATAAAATATAAAAATTACAAGTAATAAGGGTAAATTTAAACGATAGAAAATACTTTAATTAGAATCATAATAATTAAAAAAAACTTTTAATAACAATCCTTTTTTGTTTTATTAGTTTATAAGCCACATCTAAAGAAGGTTTATAGGTGCCAGCAAGAAATATAAACTGAAATCATGAATGTCACACCCAACAAAAAAATCTTTACAAACGTCAATAATACCAAATATAGTGAAAAAACGATTTTACTAAGATTTTAATATCTTATAATGAAATGTTTTTTAAATGTAATCTGATCACAATTTAATCTTAATAAGCTTTAATAACCTTATTTTTTTCATAATGTATAAAAATTGATACTTTTATATGCTTTATTTCTATTTAGTACAATTTTTTCGGCCATCAACGATTTTTAAATTCTTTTTATTAAATTGTTAATGAATCTTTCTATATTAAGGTTGGATAATAAAAATTGAAATTATAATAAATTGATAAACACCTAAATTGTGCCCGTTACCTTTTTTTGTTGACTAAAAAAGATTTTTTTATCATCTCTTAAAAATTTTGATACCAAAATTTATAATCTTGAAAAATTTGGCTATTTAGTGTGAAATTGAATGATTTAGGAGTTATAAAATTTACACAATATTCAATTTAATAGGTTTGGTTGAAATAGATCAAGTAATAAAAATATTTATATGATGAAAAATTCTTATGATTATCTTAATGTCTCCAGATTCACTTTTTTCAAGGACAAAATTCAATTTTATTTATAAATAATTAACAAAAAAATCTGGTTCCACATATATATAGATATATACATATATTGATGATCAATTTCTAAATTTTACCTTTAAACTAACCTATAAATGTTAAAGGCTCATTTTAATTAGATAAATCAAGATAAAAAACAGATAACTTAGTGAACAATATTGTTTTACAATCAATATTAACTCGCGATTTTTGCTAAATTAAGAAACATAACTGTTTATTAGAAGTCATTAATGCCTTTTTATAAAATAAAAAAATTTGTAGTTACCTTAACTTTGTTTTTTTAAAAAAAAATGACGAATTTTGGTTTTAATTATACATTTGTTGGTTTTGAGTCAACAAAAAAAATCTACTTTAATCAATTAAAATTTATATGGTTAAAACAAATTTTTTTTATAAATAATATACATTGTTATGCATTTTAATTATACAAACATTATCGAATGATTTTTCTTGATTAAATTACTAAAGTTTGATTATGAAAATTATTAATGAATTCATTTTCGTTAGAATTTTTCTTATAGAAAAAAGATGTTTAATGATTGTATACGTCATTCAAGTTGATTATTTTTATTATAATATTTTATTGTTTGAAATAATTCTGTGGCCTATAAATAGACTAAATAGATAAAGAATATGTCAGATAAAAATACCCTTTTCCTTTTCATTTAGTCATTAATAATTATCCAACAACGTTTATTGAGATTTCTCAATTTGGTAAATTAGATTATACAATGAATTATTCATACACATAAAAAAAATTCCTTCGTCAGTATTTTTTAAATATAAAGTAAGAATAAATCAGAAAAAGGATCAAAAGGTGAAAAACGAGAAAAAAAATATATATAGGTATTTTATTTTATTGAATACGACTGTTATTTTAATTGAGAATTATTTAAGAATGAAGTAATTTTTGTAACCTAAAACTAAAACAATCAACTATCATTGTAATAAATGGTTTTCTACAGTTAATTGTTCATACTTTAAATCAATTTTGAAAAAAATGAAAAGTTAGAATATCAATTTATAAATTAAAAGTTAGAAAAATATAATTTACAGAATTTGATTGCTCTTCTTAAATATTTTAGGTTTTTTATTCAATGTATACTAAAAAAAAGAAAACAAACAGTTAATTTAATCAAAAATTTATTATGTTTTAAAACTTTTTTCAAATATGCATTTGAAGAGTATAAATGTTACAAATATTAAAAAACCGGAGTTGGGAGAATCATGATATTAAATTACAAGTGTTATATTCTTTGTGTGATTTTTTTATATATTTCTCATTGTTTGCCCATTTATGTCTATTTTTGATTAATAAATAAATAATTTTTGAAAAATTATTTATTTATTAAATTTCAATCAATCATTACAATTTTAGTTCAATTAAATTGGAAATATTTAGTCAATATAAAAAATAAATAAAAATTCTCATATTAAAAATTACATAATTTAAACATACAACTCCCAAATCAATTTATTATCTATTTATCATTACTAAAATAAATTGTATATTATATCCAAATCACTCCGTGATTGATAATACTCGATCACTAGACATTGACAAAGAGAACTCTATTGCTAATATTTTTATAAAATTAACATAGGATGTTTATTTTTTTTACTTTGTTCAATATTAAAGGTTTTTTGTTGTTCTCTGCGAAAAAATTTCTCCATCAATAAATTGTTAAAGAATTTAAATAGTAGGGTAACTTTTATCATATTTAAAGAGATATGTAAATTACTTGCTAATAATATTCGTTTTTTGTAGAATTCGCAAAAATCTACTGTATCAAATTGGTTGGGAAAAAAAATTTCCTTGAAGATTCCTTGATAATTTTATTGTATTCTGCGATCAACATAATTCACTTGAAAACTGCTTATGTTGCAGCACATAGTCCATTTTACATAGGTTTGTTTATCTGAGATGTTTTCGTTGATAAGGTATTATTTATAGCGATCCAAGAAAGACTTATCTAGATTTTTTCTATGTAAATTTATAGGGTTTTTTGTCAATTATTTCCCAAAATTTTAAAGTATCGATTAAATTCGATCTTTATTTGAATTTATCTCATCAATCTCAAATATACAATAAAGGGGAAAAGAATTGAATAAAAATTTTTAGCAGGTTACAATTCGAAATAAGTATTTTAATTAAATAAATCATTTTTTTATTTCAAAAAATGCTTTAATATGATGCTAGAGACACATGCACTGTACTGATCACATTCAATTCAATAAAGGTATAAGCATTGTTGAAGAGATACTTCAAAGGGCTACCACACTGTTGAGATCATAAGTTAATAGACACCTTTTATGCAATGTTTTTTTTGTTTATAATAAATATTTAATATTATTTGTTTAAAGAAAAGATTAAGTATAAGCAGCTATTAATTTAGTTAAAGATGCTTGTTATAGGTTTTTCTGTTGATGATAAGGTAACGCCATTGAGAGCATACTATATACAATTTTCGTAAAATAAAAATAAAATGCAATTACACTTTACATTGTAACAATAGTTTTTTTAAATCTATATTATGGTTATTAATAAATATTTAGCAAATATTTATTTACAAATCGGTTATTGGATTGCCTAAAATCGCATACAAGTTTAAAAAATATATTTTAAACTTTTAAAACGGTTCAAATCGATTACTTTAAACCAATTGTCAAGTTTTCAAAACACATATGGATACGTAGCTCTTATATATTTAACAAAATTAACACAAATATTTTTTCTTTTTTGCTGAAACATGTTATAACCAAACACACTTAGTATTAAAAACTAAAGTATTATTTTTATAATTTGCAATAATAGTTATTTGTGTAATTTTAAAATTCAGTTTATAATTAGTATTTAGATACATTGTAAAGATTATGTAGTAGTCCTAGAAGCTTTATATTTAATGATTGAAATATAATACAAGCCTTTAAATATCATTTATAAATAATTATCAATTTTTAACATATCTATAAAAAAAATAAACTGCTAATAATACATAAATAGCAAAAATATTTTTCTTGGTTATATAAAAAAATGAAATTACATTTTAAAAAACTAACTCGCTATGACTGTATCTTTGCTAAAAAAAATATTCGATATACAAAAAACAGATCACATAGTCAAATATATTGCAATGAAAATGCTGTATTAATTTCGAAAAGAGAATAAGACCTGTAAATTAAAATTTAAAAAAGCTACAATTGGTACACATTACAATCAAATAATTAAAAACATAAAAATTTCAAGTAATTTGCATATATAAATGTCAAGGTGCTATTTTTCATCATATATTTTAAGAAATTTACAATGTTCTTTTATTTTTATAAAAATTTAGATAAATAGAAATTTTTTAAATTTTGTTTTTAATTACCGCGTTACAAGTGAGGGAAGAAAAAAAAATCACAAACATAAAATTGGTGCTTATTTTCTACGCATAAAGATAAAACCCATTAACTGAAATAATGGTTAGTGTCTATCTTATAAAAATTGCATTTATTGATTCGTTATTTTTTGCTTACAATAATAATATTTTTTATTAACTATTTTGTTTCCAATTTTTTGTTATATTGTACAATTTGTTATTTCGTAATTATAGAACTTTACTTTCATGGATATATTTGTATGTTTAAAAGTGTTTTATAATCTAAATTTTTATTTGTAATAAAAATTTAATACAGATTTTATTCTTAATTTTGGAAAGTAGCTTGATGTATTGGGGAGGCTGGTTTTCCGATTTAGGAAAGAAAACATGATAATTTCTTAAAACCAAATTGACCTGTAAACAAACCAGAATTATTATTTTTTTAAATTTCAAACAAGCATGATTAACCATATAGAAAAGGCTGTAAAATTTTAATAAAAACGACATTTAATGTATATTATTTTGAGAATTGTTATTTTAGTATTATTGCTTGTAAAGAATTTTTAAAAGTCAAAACAATAAATATAAAAATAAAAGGTGTTGAAATTTATTAAAAAAATATAATTTTTACATGTTTTTCAAATCAATAAAAAAAAATTTATCTGAATTGATATTTTTAAAAATATTCCGCTTATTCAAAATGATATTAAAACTTGAAAAAAGAGGTCACAATTATTGTACTTAGAATTGAAATGATAACCGTGATCTCTTTTTTTACATTGTATGTTTTAGTAAAACATAATAATTCACTCTGTTGGATGAACTCGGTTCGCATCATGGTATTCTCGATTTATATACATCCCATATTTGTCATCATTCAATTTATAATTTTCTCGTATATCAAATATTTATCAAAGTTTATAGCTTTTGAGTTAACAACATTCGACAGTCGTTATAGTATAAAAAAATCAATTCGTAAAAATTCATTGGTTGTATATTATCCTTGTTTACAGATCAATCAAATGAAGTTCTATTTAATTTTAATCAAAATATATTTTAAAAACAGGTCTATGCAGTAAAAATTTTTGGTTATCATTCAATGTGAACTAAAATTTACAACTCGCTCAAAAAATTACACAAAATTTGAATTTGTAAAAATCTTTGCATTCTTTTTCGAAAAACTTTCTAACATATTTTTAACAACAAAATTATAGCTAAAACCATTTGATTGATATAAAATTTTTTCTTCAAACTGTGTTTTTCTATTTTGTTATATTAAAACTTTTTAAATTATATTACAGTAATAATTGTTCTACAAATTTTTATTGTTTTTAGAGCATTATTTTTGATTTAATTAACTTTGCCATTAAAGATTATATTCAAATTAAAAAAATTTTCCAAATCTCTAAAACTTTGCATCAAAAGTTTTTCTAATTAGTAATTTATATAATAAATATGTTTATTTTTAAGCGCAAACCATTTTTTAATAAAAATTTCGAGATAATATATAACGTGTCATATAGAAATATATAAAAATGTTGTTCGTGTTTATATTAATTGTAAATAGTAATTTTCCAGAAAATGGTTTTTGCTTATATTTTAATACAAATTTTTAAAAATCGCATTTTTACTGAATTATTTAAGATTTAAATTGTTAAATAAACTCTTTAAACAGCGATTTTGTAAATATTTTATGAAATAGATGAAGAAATCTTTTTATTTAAGCAGGTAATATGATTTAATACAAAATTATTAAATTTTGTGATTTGTTGCTATCTATCTGTTTTACAAAATATTATTTTTATTATATAATACTAAAAAATTGATTTCCTTTAAACCTATTTATATACTTTTGATACTATCATACCTTATATACAAAAATCTTCCTTCTTCTCTTTTTTGTTCATTCAGACAACCCATGTGAAGCATTTATTTATCAAAAACTCGCCTCAAACGAGTGTTATTATAAAAAAACTTATTATGTATATTAATCTTGTGTTTCAAAAGAATAAATTTATTATAAAAATATTAAAAAATTAATATTTTTTTGTAAAATATATTATAAAAGAACAAGTAAATTTAATAATAAAAAGTGTAATAATTAATGTCAAAAAACCAATAATATTTTAAACTTAAAGTGCATTCTTAACAGACTATCAATGAATTCAACTAAAAACATTGTTTTATTCGGGTTCTGTTTGTCTAACTACTATATGAATATTTTGAAGGACCGCAGGAAAGAAATTTATAGATTTTGTAAAAATATAATTCGTTATTGATACACGCTATGAGAAACTTGTAGAATAATACATTAGGCTTGTTTTAACAATAATATTTTTAACCAAAAACAAAATTATCATACACCAATTATAGAAGATTTAATAAATTGCATTATTAAGTGCAATTTACAAAAAAAGTCATACTTACTGGTATTTCAGAATAGATTAAAGTTTTGGAAGATATTTTATTTGTATCGGAAAATGGTTTAGATCACCCCTTTTTTGCAACTTGTTTAAAAAGGATATCTGAAAAATAATTTTATTTTATTTGTTATGATTTAATATTCATTTGAAAAAAAATTTTCATTTACAATTATATTTATATTGACGAAATATAAGGCCTTTCTTTGTTTTTAATATTCCAAAATGATTAAACAAACTCAAAACACAATCATGTTTTATTTTTCTATAATTGAAATATTTTTTACAATTTAATATTTCTGCTAGTTCTTTTTACTACAAAAAGATAAATAAATTTTTTAAATTTTTTTCGTGAAAATATTTCTTAAATCGATTGAAATGCTATATCATACACTATGTGATAAAACATACTTCTAATTTGAGAACAGTTAATATTTCTATATTTAAAACAACATGAAGTTATCTTTTAATTAAATAAAAGTCTTTTTTGGTTTTTTTAGGCAAACCATAAATTTTTTAACGTTTTTTTTTGCAGAATAAGGCATTATAATCAAGTATAAACAGTCAAAAAACAAGAAATTCCATAATTTTTTAAAAAAAAGATTGAAAAGTGTAAAGATTAAAGACTTGAGCATAAGAATATTTATTTAATGGATTATTTCTTCGAGGCATGTTTTCTAATTTCCACCTCTATTGTAAGCAATTTGTGATAATTTGTTTATTAAAACCACGATTTATCAATCAATAATTCAACTATTTTCTTAATTGGAAAGCATATCTATATATTGTATTTTTAATTTAAGTAATTAAATTTAATTTAAATTTTAATTTAGAAATTTTTAATGCTAATATATTTATAATTAATAATTCCATTTATCACATTTAATTAATCCTGTCACTGCTCTTTTACAACAAAAGCAACTTTGTCACTCGGTGACAAAAACTAAAAAAAGTGGCTATATTCTCTTAAAAATATAAGTTTGCTTTTTTTATCTATTTTTTTATCCTTTTGCAAAAATTTTACATTATTTTATATATTTAAAACACAGATAGCTTAAAAAGTTTATTTTAAAATAAAATTCTTTAATGTGCATGATAAATCATTTAAAATCTATAAAAAAATGAATCTAATTTTTTATTTGTGTATTAAACAATAAATCGGCCAGTAATTTTTTTTAATGTGCTAAATGCAATAAAAAGAGACTATTTATAGAGAAAAAAACAAGTATTTCATGTGTCCATAAAAAAAATGTAGTTGGGTAATCGAAATTTGCCTTTTGGCCCATTCAATTTGCCAGAAATAAAAATATAATTAAAAATAGAAAAAAAAACAATAAAACCCATTATATGTATATTTGCTAAACAAGATAAACTTTCAGTGATTTTTACAATCATGAAAATTTCAATCTAAAAAATAAAAATATTAACAAGCACCAATTTAATTGATATAGTTAAAGACTATCAATTTAAAGTGACAAAAATTTTACCAATTCAAAAACCATCAATAAAAATAACCAGCATCAATGCACATATAATGAAAACAGTATAAATGCAATATATTAAGTAAAATATAATTTAGATGGGTAACATCACTTGATAATACAATATCACAACATATAATGCACAGCATAAATCATTAGAGTTAAAATATAAAAAATTTTTTTATATAAATAAAACTTTTATAAATTCATCATATATCGAACCCAACAAATATTCTTTCTTTTTTATTTATCGACGCTTGACAAATGTTGAGAAAAATAATATAAATAACCCATCAAGGCCGAATAGAAAACAATTCAAATATATCAACATTATTCTATTAAAAACCCACAACAAAATCTTTTAGAAAGCACAAATCTAATCTTTGAAATATATTTTTTCTAATATATGTTCTTTTTTTTATTATACTTTATTTTTGAAAAGTATTTTTTTCAAATTAAAATTACTTTATAGCTTGCAACCTTAATTTATTTATCCCAAATAAACTCTAATCTAAAATTTTAAAAATTCATAAATCATATGAATACCTTAATTCATATAATAATGATTTTTATCGCAAATATCAACCAATAATGTATTTTAAAAGATTTTTCATGGTTTTATAAAAAACAAAAAATATAAGTAAATTATATATTTTTTACATATTTCTATTTTATTGGCCAGAACCGACAAAGGAAATATATTTATAATTGTGCGAAACAATTTGAATGATTTCCTTGAAATTTTGTTGTTGGAAGTCAAATCTTGAAGAATCATTAGATTTAAAAACAATACAAAGTTACTTGAATACTATTAAATAAAAAAAACTTAATTGTGAGAAAAAACAAGGTGACAACATTTATTTTTTATAAATACTAATATTCATATTCACTGCAGAAGTTTGAGTAAATAGCCATATTTGTTTTTTTTTGAATCTTTTATGTAACATCGAAATATTTTTTTATTGAAACAAAAAATTATAATATTTTAAGTGTGCAAATACATTTAAAAATCACAACTACAATTTTAATAGCTCTCCGCAAGCTTAGATATTACCATTATTTATATTTTTTATATTGATCAAGTGAAATTTGAAATAACTTAATCTTTATGTGTATCAAGTTCTATTTTTTTCTTTTCTTCATCGTACAAAATTTTTACCTGTTTTTGTTTTTTTTGCACATGTTTTAACAGTTAAAACCACAATTTTTGGCTTTTTGATATTCAAATATTTTCAAGCGACAATAATAGCGTCAAAATAATCTGTTTCTTGTCAAGTATGGTTTTTTAGACAAAATGTGTCAAAAAATATTTTTTTATGTCACTTAACTTATCTTATATCATATGAATATATACTAACTTTATCTGCAAAAAGTATAGAATAGTTGAAAATAAAAGTGTAAAAACTATACAATAGTTACATAAAAATTCATCCTTACTTAGAATATGAAGGTAATTGCAAAAATTTGTTCGTCATGAATTTAATAGAAAAGAAGCATTTTAGAGTGCTTGATGAACGCAATTACCACAGGAAAAACACGATATATTAATTTTTTTAAAGAAACGAATAATTAAACATTTTCTTTTTTTTAAATATTTTTTTCTTTGATATAAATTTAATTAACAAAACCAGAGAAATTTTCGCAATGATATATTTTTTTAAGTGTTGTATTTAACTTACAAAAAAAATTAAGAGTAAAGTACTCATGAAATAAAAAATTAAAGCTTTTTTTGAACACTAATCTTTTAGAAGGTACTTGGACACTTTATATCTTTTTAATTTATTTAAAATTTAAAAAACACAATCGAACATTTTAAATAAATTTAGTATTCCAGGTATTATGCATTTTGAAAAAATCAAGATATAATTTAAATTGTGATTCAAAGAATTCACGTAAACATATTTATTAATACTACAAGTATTAAATTTATAGAAAAATCGGTTGTTAATAAAGTTATCTTTGTCCTGCTCTATTTTAAAACATTTTATATAAGATATATTTTACATTATTTATCGATTTTTGGTTGTTTTTTTTATCAGTAAAGTATTGTTGCAAGTTCTTGTACGATACTCTGTGGATTGAAAACATACCTTGAATAAGTATAGTAGAAACACATTTTTTGTGGGCATAATTTATTGAATATACTATTTACTCTAAATGCTTAAATAAATAAATGTTGGGAAAGAATGTGTCACAGGCAACAAATGAAGCCTTTGACATTTGTAATTAAAATATAATCTATAATTAATTTTATATTTTTCGAATAGTGGATTTTAAAGATTAATAATTTAAACAAATTAAATTATTTAATCTTAAATGTAAATAAACCTAAAAGATTTAATAAACATTAATTATAATTAAAACATTTAATCTAGACGAAATATTTTTATTTGTGATAGATTATTTACTCTATCAAAATAAAATATATAAAGGATGCGAATTTAATGGTGATGAAGAGTTTTAAAAACACTTTTAATAGATCTCTAAATAAATATGAATATTGTGAAAACTCCAAGTCTATTTATATTCAGAGTATTTATAAAATGTTAGGTCACAAAAATCAAATTTAGTTTTCTTTGGATATAAATCCAACAAATTTCTTTCGAACCATTTAAAAAATTGCCAAGTTTTGCATACTTCTCGATGATAAAAACCAAAGAAGAGCAAAATATTTAAATGAGCTTGTGCTAAGAGAACCAATATGGTGTACAATTGAATTTATCAGCACATATATTAGAATATTTATCTACCCTATATTTTTACGCACTATACATAGTTTTAATATATAACTCATCTTTATATTTCGGCAATACTATGTGCATACAATTCTAATTGGGTTTGGAAAACATAATTTTGGTAAATTACATGAAAAAAGTGATATAAAAAATCTGAAATAAAACATTTAATTGATCATAAAATTATAAAAATGTTGCTGGTATGCAAACTAAAGAAAATTATTGTTTTTTAAGAAGTTAGAGGACTGTTTCCATCAAATTTTTAGTCTTCTCACTAATAGATTTTTGTATTTTTCTCTTAATGTTTCTATTTGATGGATTGTAAAATTTTTAAACTTATATTGATTTTAACTTTTTTATCGTCATTCTTAAAAACCTTTTCTACATTTTTTTTTATCAAACCTGCTTATTTAAAGGAAACCCTTTAGTATTGCGGATTAACAAAGACGTTATAACCACAATATTTTAATTTCACTTTTAATATAATTTTATATTACATTGTTTTGTGTTGAGATATGATTTTCTTAAACCTAGCGTGTATTTTTTAAATTCATTTGGAGAAAGTTGGTATGGAAATTCAACTATATTTATGAATTTATTTTGTTACTACGTATTAATTTTTTAATATATTTTTCTTAATACTGCGTTAATGCGATTGTTCGACATGTGAAAATGAATTATCTTCACATCAATCGAATTGAATTTTTTCACACTTCTTAGCCACACATAATTGAGTTTAGTAACTTTGTGATGTTTTTATTGCCTAAATTAATATTTTATAATATACAATCGAAGTTATTCAAATTTTTATATTTAAGTAACTTACATAAATTGATACTTAGACAATTATATAAATTAAAAGATTGGAATTTATACTTAAGTTTAGATTGATATCTCAAGTGGAATTTAAAGGAAAAAGTTTGATTAGATAATGACCCCATATGAAAAAAGAAATATATGAAATATTTACAATACAAAATAACATCATTTTGAACATGGATTCTATTGAGAAACTTGAACAGATTGTTACAGATGAGGCTACACTTAAAGAAATTTGCGCTAAATATTTGCAAGCTTTTGGAACGGAGCGTTGTACTCGCGAAAACATTGAAAAAATTTTAGAATCCAATTTGCATTTAAACGAGCGGTATTTTCAAATTTACAACTTAAGTAGAAATATCAAAACCAATACATATTCCGATAGATATATTTTCATAAAAAGCAAAATAAAAGAAGAAATTACACCAATATATAACTTAAAAGAAAATCAATATTGTTGGATATTTGGAATTTACTATCAAAAGGATGATCATACGCCTGTTATTGAGGATGCACAAAATGTTATTGAAATCAAATTGGAAGAAAACATCGAAAATCTCACTATAGTCTTAAATACCTTTATATGCTGTTATGGTGTTCTCAAGGATAGATCTTTTCTTGTGAAAAAATTTTTTTATCCTGATATCACAAAGAATAGTATTTTAAATAAGAATTTAAAGAAAAGGGATCCGATATGTTTGTTTTTTAATGGTGCAATCAGCATCAAATATTTGAAGCAAATAGTTAGCTCCTTGCCCACAGCGCCAAATATGATTTTCATAACAGGCCCTTTTGGTCAAAAATTATATTTATATTTAGAAGAATTATCGATGAATTTTCGGCGTATACAGTTTCTCATCATTCCAGATGCTGAAGACACAATTTTTCCAGGGTTTCCCAAAACATTTACAGATATAAATCTTCCACTTTTTAAAAAATTTGAAAACATTTATTTTACAACAAATCCATGTGAAATTCATCTTAGAAACAGGAAGATATGCTTATTAAAATCACCAATAATTAACGAAATTTCTCAACAGGTCGATACATCAGGGGATGATTATATGACAGAAATAAGTAAGATTATACTCTCACAATATTGTATTGATTTTCAGAATATGCCAAATACAATTTTTAAAGAACTACCCGATTTATTCATTTGTTTTGATGAGTGTCCTTCAAAGGCAATTTCTATATCAGATACCTTGTTTGTAACATGTTGTGATCATAAAAAAGATGGTATATCATTTATATATTACGATTCCTTATCAAATGAGGCGGAAATAAGTTCTCTGATATAGAAAAATATACTAATATATTCTAATTTTGATCGTATTGACTATATTTCTCAGGTATAAATTGTATTTGTTATGTATCTAAAATATAGTGTACTAAATGCAAATGAAAATTTAATTGTGTTGATTTAATATATTATGAATAAATATATTTTTCTGTATCCATGTAAAAATTTTTTATTAAAATATAAATTTTAAAGTTTTGATTTATTTTTCTACATAATATTTTTATTTTCTTTACCTAAAAGATTATCCCAAATCAACTTTATTCTTTTTAAGTATTGCTCATTAATAAAAAAATATTTTTAAATCGTAAAATAAAAATGACAGTTTCTTGTATAGCCGATGTGTTTCAATGATTTAACAAATTTGCCAAAAATATTTTGGGTTTATCTATTTAACGTCTTTAAATATTATTAAATATTTTATATTCACATACTTGGTGTGTAGAATTATAAGCAAATTCTAGAATTATATATTAAAAAAATATATTGCATCCTTTTTTATGCGAAAGATTATACTACTTCACATGAATGTCCATTTTAAATTTAGATTATAATTGTTTGTTTTTGAAAGATTTTTAAAAATTAATTTTTTTTTCTAAATTGAAACATAAATGGTATTTTTGATAAAATATCTATTGTAAGAACAAACTTTTAAAAATTGCAAAATTTAGATTTATGAGAAATATAGATAAAACCAATAAATTATCATAATATAATATATATAACTATCTATTTTCATTTATAGTTATAATTTTTATGACCCTTAGCATCTATCTGATTTATTTTAAAATATTTTGCAAAAAATTAAACACCGAAAGGTGTAAATTGCACGGTTTACACTTCTAAAGTATTACAAAAAAATAGCATTTGGTTTTTTATGAATTTTAATAATTTTAAAAAACATTTCAATATTATACAAAAACGTTCTGAGTTTAATTGTTTTAAAAATATGTAGATGAATTTTTTTTATTAGTGTTATTTATTAAGTATTTAAAATACCAAATATTTATTTTGAATTTTTATAATTTATTCGAGATATTATTAAACTGCCTATAAATTAAAAAACAAGATAAAATGTTTTCGTCGTAATTATCTTGTCAAATATCCTTGATAAAAATTAAGTAATAATTTTAAATTAGTCACCTTTATCTTAGAAAAATATTAATAATATTTTTAATAAAAATTGACACAAAATGATTTTAAAAAAAACAGATACATATTACTGTGTTTTAATTTTTTTAATATTAATTTTTAAAATTAAATGTTAGGGATTAAATAATCAACATTATTTTGATTATTGCATAATTTTTTAAAAAAAAATGTTAAAAAAAATGCAAAAAAATAAATATGCAAAAAATTTCATTTTCATTTCAAATTCTTCTGAGAAATTACCAATCAACAATTAGATATTTAAAATAATTTACTTTATTTTAATAAAAATTATCTTTTTTTGTAATTTAAATTATTATTTAAAGCTCAAATTCAAATATTAAAATTTTTTATAGTACAAAAAACAGTTTTTTTATCTTTTAATTAATATCATTTTTTAGTATTTATAAAAATATAAACAAAATCTATATAAGTATGGTAACAACCAAGAATTTCAAAAAATCTGTGTGTATTTTCATGTTTTAGAAGCCTCAAGTATGTATTTCATTGCTAATTTACCCATTATATCCATTCTTATAAAATCATTTTAAATGTTGAATAAGCAATTAGCGAAACAGTAATTTTTTTATTAGCGCATTTAGCCCCAATTTTTTGGTGTTTAATGGTATCTTATAAAACCACAATCTTGGCATAAATCAAGTTTTATAGTTTTTATAAATTGTATATCAATATTGTATGATTTGTGTTGTTTGGTTATTTTTCCTTAAAAACTACCGTTTTTAAAAATTTAATGAACCCCTTTTGCACTGAGTATACATGAAAAAATAAAAATAATCAAGTAAAGTTTAAATGTTTTTTTCTTGATGTTGCACATTTACATGATAATCGTAATGATGACCGTAAAATTATTCATAATAGTAATTTTTGAATTTTGCTTCACCATTCTTTTTGTTTATAATAAACATTAAAAATGTTTTTAAGGTTAATTAAAATTAGCAAAATGTTTAGTTTTTGATTTAAAAATTGAATTGAGTATGGTAAAATAATAATCAAACTGTTGAATAGCTGATTCAATGTGAAGATTAGGATTTGAATTTTATTGACGAGAAGTAGATTGACAGAGTAAATTAACAACAAAAAGAAGTTGTGCCGACCGAAAATATTTTCATAATAGATGAATATCCACAAAATGTAAGATTTTTAGTGATACGATATTGCGGGACATAAATTGCTTAATAAAGTTATGAATGTTTAAACAACTAATAAAATGAGAAGGAATATTGCTGTTTGTTGTGTCCAACTAATGAACATCAACATGATTTGCATTCAACTGGACTTGTTGATTAAAATTAGTGGTGTAAAAAATTTTTAGAAAATACTTTGGTATAAATATTTTTATTTAAATAAAACCCCTTCCTTTTGAAAAAATTATTATTTTATGAATAATTCAAGCAACATTACTAATTACGCGAATGCAAAATATTCGCTTAAGGTTTTCAAAAACGGGAAAGCCGACAGAGAGCGTGTGAAAGCGGGGTGCGTCCCGCATCACCGCTCCATACTAGAGGAATACTTTAGGACCAGTCGCATTCCGCAATTACACAACACTGTCATAAGAATATTTATTGATCGAGCCATTTTTGGCATTCCAGTTACTGCTTAAGGTTTTTTCTATGCTTCTCATGTGTTTTAAGCCTCATAGAATTTGATAGTTGTCACTATTTTTATGTCGATCGGTGATTGGTTTATTAGTTTTGGGACCCCCTCACATTTGAAAATCTTATTGGTTGGATACATTCTGTGTTTTCGTGCCCTTCTCCAGAACCATGCAACATGCACAATATTGTTGCAATATTGATTATATACAGCTGCAATAATAATTTTCTTGCATATTACATATTTAGACAAGGTCTAGGTGTTTTTAATTTATTAAATTTACATTGATCTTAATCAACTTTCCAAATTTTTTAGTATTAGTTGTTTTATAAAAGATATACAGGCTTTTCTGGCTTATTCTAATTATTTCTCATCATTATTGATAGATATAGAAACAATGATATTCTCTATTTTGAATTATATCGAAGTTTTTTCGATATAAAGAAGACATATTTATGGATTTAATATATCTGATATGATAATTCTGCAATTTTAATATATTGTTTGGTTTATTTAGGCGATATTTTTTTTCAATAATCATGATTGACAGTTTTCTATTTATAGCGAGAGAATATTTTGTTGATGGTAATAAAAAGAAATAGAATTAATACAATTTTCGGATGTATCGCCTTCCAACAAACAAAATTTTAAAAGTAAAAATTTCAATTTCGAACTTTATTTATTTTTTGCGAAAAGATTTTAAAATCCATTTTGAAGTGAAATAGGTTAGCGTTTTTCGTGTATATTGGTGTGTAAGAAAGTTAAATTTTTTATTTTTTGTTGAAATTTGCAATAATTGTATCGTTTTTCATAAATAAATATAAAAAAGAGAATAAATTAATCAAGCTAAATAATAATAACATTATCAAAGATTACTAATGAAAAAATAAAGTTATTTAATAAAAAAAAAGATTGAATACAAAAATCGTTTCGCCTTTTATGCATCCTAATGCGTGAAAGCTGAATGAAAACTTATTAAGTTTTAAATTATTTTTAAAATTGATTACATAGTGTTTTCTGTAGTCTTTTTATTGGTTTTTCTGAGCAAGGAGCACTTGCATAAAAAGAATTGTTAGATCAGAAAAAAAACCACAATATCTTATGAATAAATTAGATATGTATATTGTCGAAGTTTAAAAATATATTTTGGATTATAAAAATATTTTTTTATCATTTTCTTGATTGTATATTAGATAAAACAATTAAAAAGTTTTAACATTTAAGTAATATTTTTCTCATTAAATATTTCTATAAAAAAACAAATAAAAATTTTATTTTGGTCGTCTTACATTCGATTTATATGATAGTATTCATATAATAAAGTACAATAAAATTTCCAGGAGATAAAAAGTTTAAGTATGTTGATAGTTGATGTTATTGAACAAAATATTATTAATGATAAACAAAGACTAACAAATGATATATGTTTAGTGCGGAAAATTAGTCAAAATATTAAGGATTGTTATGGTAAAAAAGAAAAAAATGATATGTTAATTTATTTATAGTTATATTATTCCCAACTGCTTTAACAATTTTAGATCTATCCGTTCTTTGTATTGTCAAATATTAATTTACAGGCAATTTGACTTTTAACTGATTTTATAGAACAAAAGATGTGAAAAAAGATATATTTTATTGATAAACCTTTAAAAATATACAATTAAACTATTTTTATAATTTTTTTTAACATCGATCTACTTAGTACTACAAAAAATTTTTCTATTATAATACTTTGTTTATAATAATCATATTTATACTATATAGAATGAATAAAACCATTTTGCCATTATATTGCGAGATCAATGACAAATATTAGTGTTTATAATTTAAAAACTGGAAATAAGGGATCATATACATATTCTCACTGTTCATATAAGGTAAGTTAAGTAATTTTACATCTTTATGTGACAAATATATGTATTTTTCTATACCGCCATCCTTTTTATTGATTTTATTTTCATAATTGCTATAAAATATTTGTATACTTTTTCGAGATTATTATTTGCTACATGATTGAGTTAACCTAAAAGATCGTAAATATGTTTTTTTCTAACCCTTCTAAAAAACTGCAACGCAATTTATATGTTCATAATTTTATGTTTAAAAAATTTTAACTACTCTAATTGACCCATATTATTGTTATAAATGTTAATACTATTATTCTTTTTACTCTAGATATTTTTTAATACTTCTTATTTCCATACATACAATTTATATAATTATATACTTATCTCATCGATTGAATTCATGTTTTATATGTTTTAAGTGATTTTATTAGTGTAACGATTTATCTTTGAACAATTAATGCAAAAAAAAACTTGGTTTTAGTGATAAATGATATTATTAAACTATGGATTTTAGCGATCATATTTTTACAATTTTTATTTGTGGCACGCTTCGAACGGAGAGTTATCCAGTTTCATACAATTTCTTTGATTAGTGTGAACATTGTATAATTCGTTATTGAAAAAGTTGCTTTTTCCTATTTTCTTGGGGGCAAATAATTTAAAAAAATAAAAAAAGGAAAGTGTGCTAAATAGTTGATTGAAAGTTCGTTTGTAGAACCTTTTGACTATTTTCGCCACAAGTACATAGATCATAGGGTTATGAGCGCTTGAATTTATCATAAATCTCTATAATTTCATTTACTTATAATTTTTGTTTCTCATTTATAAAAGATTTTGCTTTTTTAACAAATATTTCTTTAATTATATATAATATCAAGTTTAATATTTTTTTGAATTTTTGTCCTATTTTGTTTTTCCCTAATTTATAATCAGCTCATTCAGTTAAAACTTATTAAATTTTATTTTATCGCTGTTATTGTCTACATAATTGCATTTTTTTTCAAAAAAAATGTTTAGTTTAGATATTTTTCTGTGTATTTTGCCTTGAGAAATGAGATGAAAAATTAACAATATTAAAATCAATCATATTTAAAAAACCGCGTTTCTATGTTAATTTCGCATAAACAATTCAACAATGAAATTAAAAGCAAAATTATTTCTATTATTACATTGAGAGCTGTTTTTATTGGGTATTTTTTGGATTTTATACAACTGTCGTGTTAAAAATAATGAAATTAATATCCCATATAATTGAAATAAACATTTTGGTTATTAGATTTTTTTTAAGTTATTCATCTTGACGTTAAATAATTAAATGTGAGTATTTATACAATAGCAACTAAAGTGAAGCATATGTTTCTAAGTTATACTTATTATTTTTTGTTTTAATAATTAACGTAGAATAATCATTTTACATAACGAATTTTTTTTATTAATTAACAGAATCAATAAAATTAAATAGATCGTGAATCAATTAAATTAATATGTATGTTAGTTATGTTTTACGAATACAACATCCATTGTTTTTAGCGATTTCTATCCCACGGCGGTGTGATTGTCTTACAAACAAGTGTATTTAATTGGGGCTATAATTTTAAACTAAAAAATAAACAATGGTTAATTAAAGTATTAGTCTAATTTAGCTATAACTATAATATTTTTTATAACACATATTAACAACAAAATTTTTATTAAGTAAAATGACTATAGACTTGTTTGGAATTCTTTCTTTTCTTCCATACTTATTCACCATATAAACTTAACAGCTGATGAAATCTAATAAAATATATCAAATGTTAATTAAATCTAGTTATATGATTTTTTGTAGTTTAAATTTTTAATGACAATTCTTTATCAATTATGCTTCGAAAAACGAATTTAATTTTAAAAATTTAGTAAAAATTCATTGTATTTTCATAATTTATGTATTTTGTAGTTTAAATTTTTACTAATAATCCTTTATAAATTATGGCTTGAAAAACAATTTGAATTTAAAAATTTGATAAAAATTCAATGTATTCTCAGAATTTATCTATTTTATAATTAATTTTTTTTGCAGAAGACATTTTAGATTATATTTTGATTTCTAATTTATCAATTGTTAAAAACATACTATTCTGATTGGTAAAGATATTATATTAGAAGCTTATTTAATAAAAATTTAGAATAATATACATTTTAAACCCTTATGTAGATCCTACTATGTAAAAAGATTATTTGAGTATATTTAGACAATTTGAGTCGACATGGAAATAATTTAATTTGATATCTCATTAAAATTTTTGTTTTTTAGCAATAAATTAATAATGTATTTTTTTAAGCACCGAATAACTAGTTGATTTTGAAACAACATAAAATTAAAAATTCAAAGAACTTGGTTATTGATCTAAAAAGTTACAATTTTTTTATGCTAATCTAAAAAATGAAATTCGTATTTATAGATTTTCTATTATTAGAATCAATCATAATTGTTGATTTTTTTAATTATAATGTCAGATACAAAATATAGTATAAATCTAATTGATAGATAATAATGAACATTTACGGATCAAAGGTTAAACCTTTGAATTGAACATATTCTAATATTTTATTGCTCTTCACCGATATAAAAAACATCAATATGATCATTGTTGGAATTGATTTGTAAAACATATTCATTATTTTCGTTGCTCATTTCAAAATAAGCATCATGTGGGGCCTTTACAGCGAAAGAAGTTTGCGACTTTAACGATTCAAGACTTATTAAATCCTGATAATTTATATACAAAAAGTCTTTTATTGAAGGATCGGTACTTAGCAAATTTAATTCAGCATACAATTTGTTAATTTCATCATCCAATTTTTTTTCTTTCTCTTTCAATCTTTCCATTTCAATGAGTTCGCAGGAAGCTTTAAAATTTTCCGATGCGGCATTTTTGTGTTTTTTCTTGATGGGAATGTTAATCAAACCATTTTCTTTTTCGCTTAATTCCTCATTTAAAACACTTACATTAAAATTATATTCGTCTATGATGTAAGTTGGATCGTCTCCTATCCACCGGAAGGTATTTGTTGTTACTCTTTCTACAAGCTGTAAACCTTCTAATATGTTTGTTACATCATATAATCTGCGTTTGTGAACTTTCAGTGTCTCGCTGGCGTAGTTTAAATCAATTGTCTTCTGCATATTTCCATTAATCATTTCTAACAGTTTTATTGTCAATACGTACAACGAGCTATCATTTCGTGATGATTTTTCTGAAGTGCCTTGGTAACTTGCTGCCATTTAATAAAGGGATTATTCCATATCTTAACCAGAATTTTTTGTGTAAATTTAATATTTTATAAAACATTAAAAACAAGTTCTTGGATTCCGGTATACACATTTTTCAATATTTCCATTATTTTATTTTAAGCCAGTCAAATATTTTTTGGAATTCATTTATTTCATTCTACGAATAGTACTTAGATTAATTTTTTCGAATATTTATAGAAACAAATAAGGTTAAAAATTAGATATTCAGACAAAACAAAGACTTGAAGAATATTTTAATGTATAGGAAGTAAAATAAAGTAATAAAAAATAATTAATATTATACATTCACATTTAATAACAACATAACGTATGAATTTATAAATTTTAACGTTGAGGGGTGTATTTTATTATGCTTTGATAAAAACTTAAAAAAATAAGAAGAAAAAATAATTTACTTGTTAAATAAAAACTTGTGTCAAATATTTAAACTTTTATTTAGATTAGTTTCAGTCATTTAATTTGACTTTTGAGCCCATACTTTTAAAAATACTATTATAAAAAATCATTATTGTTGTAATTAGAATTAAATTAAAACAAATACATTTTGTTATTTGCGTTTTTGTGATTAATGTACATCACATAAGATGCTAAGTTGAATCAAAAAATGAATCTATTTATCTTTCTTTGTTATACGCATATTTATAATTTCTTTTGTTTGTATTTATATTTATAAAACATATTTAAAATATTTCTTTATTTATATATAAATCTTTAAAACACATTCTAAATATTTCTTTTGTTTAAAAGTATATCAATAGCATAAGAAAAAGATGTTTCCTATTTTATTTGTAAATTTAAAAAACGCTAATTAATAGCTATCGTTAGTAAAAAAAACGTTCTTCATAAACAAAAGAATACGTTCTAAGTTGATAATTTGGTCGCCTTTTCTTTTATTCCTGTGTATAAAAAAGCAAAAATTCACATTTTTCATGTAAAAACTAGTTTTGTTAATCTCCTATTGACTTATTTTGTTTAATTATACGTTAAATTAACAATACATGAATCACTACAAAGCTGATAAATAACTATAGTAACATGAATTACAGGTTAACAAATGTCAAAATTATAGGCAAATGAAGATTTTAAATATAATTGAAATGAATTAATATGTTGAGGCGAACTATCAAAATTAGTCATAATTATCATCCTTTGGTATATTAAAAAAATTTATAAAAATATTATGAAATTTTTTGTAGTTTTGATTAGAAACATGTTAGAAATATACTTTGAATCATTTTTCGATTATTATTATGTATAATTAAAATATTAGCAACCATGTATAAAAAATGATGAACAGATTTTTTCATTTGAATATGTGTAATATAAATTGATATTTTTATAATAATATGATAAATTTATTTTGTATAATTATTTTAGAAATTATATCTTAATTTCAATTGTTCGATAAAAATAGTTGTAAATTTCCGAGGAAAATAAAAAAAAGTTTCTTTTTTTCATGTATATTTACTTGTTTGAATATTTGAAATAACTATTTTGCTTCAAAAGTACAACTAAAAAATTTAAAAATATTTCTATTCAAATAACTTTTTAAAAACAATTGATTTATTTTTAAATAAATTTATATTCGCTATATTACATTTTAAACTAATCTAACTAAAGGTAAATTTATCATATAATTTTTAATTATTACTTACAAAATTTTAAAGTTAAATTAATAGATAGAAAGACAAAAATAAAAAATTTTAAAAAAAAACGCGTTAGAAGCGCATTTTTTCTTTATAATATATTTTCGATTAATAAATATGTGAGGAAACCTCTCAGTCAACTCGACTTTATAATTTTATAAAATATTTTTCAATGATAACTCTACTCATTTAAGGTTTTTTTAGATAAAATTTAAAAATATTTATTTTTTAATCAAATACCAATCAAAAATATAACATGCTATAATCAAAAATAAAGTAAAAAACATCTTAAAATTTCAAGTTTATTCGTAACAAAAAAAAGTAATAAAACAATTCTTATTGAAATTTTCATATTTTATAAATCAAACATTACATGACGATCTCATAGTAATTATAATCACAATATCATACTCTTTCTAAAATATTTATTTCAGAAAATTTTTTAAAATTAGAAAAATAGTTCGGATAATCAAATCAAAACAACCATAATCGATAAATATCTTTTTTGGAAAATAATGTAAGAACCCATACATAAACATTTATAAAAGTTAGAGATGAGTAAAATCAATATCATTAGATGTCAAACCTATTGAGTTTTATTCGTATCAATTAAATGTGATAATTAAGATAAAAATATGATAACAATTAAATTTAAAAATAAAAATTTGTATAGCCTTGGTGTAGTTTTCAACTATATAAAGAAAATTTGATCCCTATAAAATTATTTTGAGTTTGATTTAATCGATTATTTGTCAACAAAAAATATGTATAAATTTAATATCCGTAAGTTCGAAATAAAATGATAAATTTTACATTTTTTTACATTTTGAACACTGAAAAAATATAAAATAAAAAATATGTGTTTTTTTTGATTTTTGTAGGTGTTAGAATAATGCGAAGAAATTTATAAATATAATAACAATTTTGAAATTTTCTTAATTTTCATAATTAAACTTTTTTAGACTTGATTTAGCACATTACTTAAAACATAATCTTGTATTTCTGTGGTAAACCACATACCTTAAGGAGGCACTTGCCTGTATAAATTTGATAGAACAAGTTCCCTAAAAATTCCCTTCTTCCAGTCTATTTAAATTGTCCCCACAATGAACGCATGGTAGAATATGATAGGTATAAGAAAGTGCTTCCACTTCAGCCTTAGACAAAGACCGCAGGCATTACCCTGGTCCAGGGTTTCCAACAAAGTTAAATAAATCATACATAGCAAACAACCAAGCGATATTCAACATTTTCTTGCGCCATGCACACTTGCACCAAATGTGTACGGCAATTCCAATTAGAAAATATTGTAATTAAAAAATTACATTTGAACCGGATAGAGGAACATGTTTTGATGTATGGAATAAAAAAATAAATATAAATATAATTATTTACGCTGTTCAATATCACAAAAAACACTTTTAGGAACAGAGGAAACAATTTCAGCAAGAAAGACTATAATAAAGTTAAATTATAATCTTTTGTCAAGTTTTTCACTAATATAATATTTGTCATTTTGATCAAACCAAGAACGATAACATTGTTCCATTAATTATATAAATAGAATATAAACAAAAGGAAACCAATATTTTTCATAGAATTGGTTTCAAAAAATATTGAGTAACTTGAATAAAACAAAACAAATTAGCTGCTTTGTTCTTCCTAATTGATTTCCAAGTATGATCTATAAATGCTAAAAATAAATTTTTAATGGAATAAAACTAAATATTCATATTCTTACATCTTTACAAGTTCAGTAACCTTCTTATCATCATTTAAACTTCAAAAAAATTGCAAACTACCAATATGATTTCTAAGTACTGGTCAAGATGAACAAATTAACATAAAAAACATGTAAAATATAAAAAAATTATCACAAACGAAAGAACATCGCATTCAAAGATTTATGATTTTTAGTACTTTGAAATTATATAGACCTTTAAATTTGTTTTTTTTATAAAAGCTAATTCGACTAAGACTTTATGCGCTATTTTATGAAAATACCCAACATTGCTTTCATTAAATATCAGACGAAAAGATTAACATTATTTTTTGTTTATTCTGAGCTATTCTGATTTTATTTTCGCAAAAAATTTTTGTGTTTTTTTCAAAAAATATTGTAGAAATGTTTTTAATATATTTTTTTGATATAACTTTAATAGTTTTGTGTGCGTTTAGCATAATATACAATTAGAAAAACTGCATTGATTAGAAATTATTTTTTACAAAGATAATTTTATATTTTATGGTTTAATTTTTTAATAAAAATAATAGGTAATATAAATAATTTTTAATACAAAATCATCATAAGTCTTAAGAACAAAATCAGCTGATCTTAATATTCTTTATTAACTTATATTCTTCATCATCAATATTTAAAGATAGAATTAAATAAAGTTATGAATAGTTTTAATCAGGATATACGACTTGATTTTAAAATATTTTTGTAAATGAAAAATTCATGCAGCAAAAAATCACAATGCATTTCTTATTCAAAATTTATATAAATTTAAATTATTTTTAATGCACAAAAAAACAATCATTGCCTTTACATATTTTATAGAGTAATGAGATAAAAAAATATACATAGATATTTGCGAAAATCTTATACAATTTTTTTTTATTGTGTTTATGAATTTATTTAATAATAAAAATATAATAATTTGATTTCAGATTAACTAAAAACATATAAATTGAAATCGTTAAAAAAAATTTTGTAAAAAGAAATTAGGCTTGAAATCTTAAAGAACTCAATAAAGCTCTAACGACATAAATCAGATAAAAAATACAAATGTTTAAAAAAACAGTTTTTTATTAAAAACCATAGATTTGAATATCATATTTTTTCTGTCGAGATTATAATCAAATATGATGAATTAGTAGCAAAATGAAAGATTATATTATAAATTAACAATAAAAATTTTACTTGAAAACAATTGAAATTGTAAGAATCGTACATATTTTTTACATATTTATTTATATTTTTATGTAATTTTAAAATATATTGTATTCATAAATCCAGAAGTTTTTAGTTAAGACAATAGGTAAACGGTTTAAATTTTTTTTACAAAATATGATAATGTTTCTAGTGCGAACAATTTTTATGCGGGAAATAAACCAAATTACATTCTGGTTTCAAATCAAAAAGAACCTATTTAAAATCACAAAAGTTGATTCTATAAATTAAAAACTAAATCAAATTGCTTGAAATTAAAATCACTAGTTGTTTTCAAAAACTTATTTCACGAAAAAAAACATTCAAATATTTTCATCATTTACAATTTTCATTTCCTTTAGAGTATTCAAGCTACAATTTAAACAAATTATTGTGCAATTCGAAAATATAAGATCTATTCTATGCATTATTTTGGGCGATTTGTAAGAATCTGCATTTTAAAGATAACACTATTATAGAGCAACAAGCTATAAATCACATATTTTACCATAAATGTGCAATGGTATAAAATATAAAAGTATAAATATCGCAAAAAATTAGTAAATAAACATTTAAACGTCCTAATCTCATCATTCAGCAATGATAAAATTTTAAATAGAATATAATTTTTTTTGGTAGCATTCTTTGCAAAAAATTGAAAAAAATAAAATTTTCAATATATACACCAAATTTGTATAATTACAACAATCTTTGATCTAAGAATATAACCATAAGCAATGTGATATGAGTAATCAAAATAATATTCCGATCGATATCACAGAAATTCATCCGAAGTCTTACACAAATTGATGGAATAAATCGTTTCTGTTCTCGTCAGGACATAATATGATCTAAGTGTATAATAGATGCTTGTCAAGAACATGCTAAAATTATATAAGTGTATAAGAAAAAACAAATACGGAACTATGAAAACCAATAACAAATATAATAAATCAGATAATAAATAGTTTTCTTTACGGTAATATCACCCATATACCCTAGTACACATTATTATTTAACACCTATCATACATACCTTTCTTATCTAGTTATGGAACATAGAATGGTTTACAAGCAATTCTTTTCAAATAACCGTGAAACACTAAAAAATATATACAAACATCAACTGTTGTTTTTTACGAGTTAAATATCGCCTACTATCTCGAATTTTTGTTTTGTTATAATTAATGCGTCTTTGGCTACAACTAAAATATATAATTTATTTGATTTCGATTAAAATTATATTATGTTTAGAAATATACTTATTAGCTGTTTCTATTTATTTAAATTATTTGTTTTATGAATTAAAAACATTTTGTACGTGGTATAATTAGATAATTTTCCGCTTTTATAGACATGCGATTTTGAATATGACTAAGTGCACACTACTTGTTTCTTAGCAAAAAGAATGATTTGCTATTGTAGACCTGCATTTGTTATCAACAAATTATTTGATTTCGTGCGAAAATAAAGAAGTTGGAACCACCCCCAATTGCAAAATATAATCAATTGATTACTTTAAAGCTCTCTATGGTCTATTATAAAATAAATCTACTGCTTTAAATGTGAATAAAATATCAAAAAAACAAACGGTAGAATAAATCATTCAGAATATAGTTATTACTAAATTCTACATAATAGCAAAAAAAATTGTTTTATGTTACAAATAAATGAAAAATTCCCAAAATACATACATCCAATCATTAAATTTTTTATGATAAATTCGATTTTTATATTAATGATTCTCTTAAATTTAAAGAATACATATAAACCGAGTTACAATAGCACAGTGAAAATGTCTGATGCGCACGTTTTTATCTAAAGAATTAGATATTCTGTATTTTTCCGTCGTCTTTTCTTCTATTTTTTTGAATAAATTTTGTGTATTAGGTTTTAAGGAGAACTTTACTTCTAGATGCTATATCACTAAGTTTAAGTGTCTATTTTAAACACGAAAATCCAAAGAATATAAAGAATATTATAGTTTTAAACATTATATCATGCAAGTTACATGGTTTTAGTTGATTTTTTTTGACAATGTATGTATTAAATAGCATTAATTGTTAAAACAAACCTTTAAAAGCCATAAAGAATAGAAAAAATTACAACATTTATATCCCTATCAGAGAGTTTTAAAAGACGTTTATGTTTTTTCGATTTATAATTTTTATTTAAAAATCCTCATAGTTAATGATGGTAGTGAAAAAAATTGAATTAAGTAATTTAAGTTAAGATTTATGTAAAACTATAAGGAATACTATCAATATTATATGGATAAATCAGATGATAGACGTCTTTTATCTATCTTTTGTTTTTCTCGGTTTTCTATAATCATATGTTTCTATTTTAATTCAGAAATTAATCTATTTTCTATATACTAAGACTTTAATTACGCATAATTTAGATATAAAATGATTTTTTTAAAACTTGATCAAAAAAACAATATAAATTTTTTATATTGCCTATTTCCAGGCAGTTCACTAATAATCATTATAAAATAATCAATTCTTTATGGCATGAAATATACTAATAAGAAACAAAAATATCAAATAACAATTTTATTAATACTGTAATGATAAAATGTAAAACAAAAAAAATGCAATCGAACTTATTTTTTTTGAAAAAACACTACAACTATTTTATTCTTTTTATGTTTTATTTTGTTCACTGATGACTATACCTACTGTATTATTGTAAATCCAATTTGGAAAAATAGTAAGATACAAGTACTGAGACATATAAAAAATCTTTATTCATAGTATTGTTATTATTCATGTAATTAATAATAAAAAAACATTAATCACTACCGCATTCTAATTCTTATAAACAGTTTTTAGACCCTTAAAGAATTTCACTATATATTATATGATAATACGCTGAAATTAAGCTTTCAGTGTTAAAAATATAGGGTTTATTATATTGCTTACTTAATCTTCCTTCAATTATTCCCTCTTTGTTTCTTGTTTAAGAAATCGTGTTAAACGCCCTACCAATAAAAGAAAATACAAGAAAGACAAGGAAGCAGGAATAACTTGAGGCCTTAGTCAAAAGTGTCGAAGGATTTTTCTTTCACAAAGGTTCCAACAAATTTAAATAAGCACACTCCAAAATAGTGTCTTTATTCAATTTTCTTACGCCACACACATCGCTTATCAGTGAGTACGGCACGTTGATATCGTTTTTTTATTCTAACTACATTCTATGTAGAAGCTTTTATTATTTAAATTTTGCTGTTTTATCTTATGGCAAATATTATGTATAACAAAAATAAATATATACGAAACCATGACTATCTGAAGATATTATTAGGTGATAAAAATAATCAAAGAACATTTCAAATCTTTCTGATCTATTATTGAAGACTTTTGTGCGAATTATTGTGTTTTACTATATTTGAATATCATTATCACGCAATAAAAAAAACAATAAAACAAAAAAACCAGTTGGATGTTATATAATTTGTATTTTTATACTTTTTTAAAAAAATTTTACAGATCAATCGTCTTTTTTGCTTTTTTTTGATATGCGTTATTTTTTGACATTTCGGAAAATATAAATATGAAATATGGAGCAATGTAATTGTCCCATTCAAATACATATGGAATTGCTTATCAAGATTATTATCAAATCGTTGTATATATTTTTCATTTTATTTCAGGATCAAACATGAAGGATGTTGTACATTATTGATGCTTGTGAAGAACAGGTTAAATACAATAGTATTTTTGAGTAAAAAATACAGAAAAAAAACGAAATGTTTGCAAACTAAAGGTTGTATGTCGCCATTTTATTGACAAATAAAGCACCATAATAACCAAACAGTTGCATATTTTGCTGTTTATCTAGTACATACCATATATAATTCTTCTTATATCATAGGGAATCAATACTTATCATTCGGAAATTTAAAAAAACAATTTTTTTTGGTTGACAAATTATTTACTTTGATTGCAACAAGTTATTATTTTTCACGTTTATTATTAACGCATATATATAAAATGCTTATATAAAATACTATTCATTATAATATATCAGCAGATATGAGTGTTTTTACATAAAAATATTAACAATTTTAGATCAAGCTACTTCATATAAGTTTTTTCTAATTTGCAAAACGTGTATTAATATAATTTAATAAATCACATAACCGATATGAAGTTGCCTGTATTGATATATAGTAAATATATATGTTTATTTCAAAATCTGTAATTAGATAGTAATATATTGTAAGAATATATTTTTTTGAGTATCATGTGAACAATATACATTTTAACTACATAAAAACAAGCGATAAACATCTTATTTGTGAATAGGAAAAATTTACATATGTTTGGATTTTCAGGTTTAGCCTTTCTGCTTACCCGACTTTTCAATATTAGAAATATTTTTATAACTGTAAAAAGACATTAAAACTCTTTCAATATTTATTTTACACGCTTTTTAATCTTTTTAATTATTTTAAATCACCAATCTCATTTTGATTAAAAATCATCAAAAAACACTAATCGAAACAGAAAACGTCCAATAACTCAAAAAATGTTAATTTTAAGCTTTTAAAGATATGAATTAAACAAACATTTATAAGAAACTTTTAAACATTTTTAATAACCATAACAAACTCATATATTGCTGATTAACACAAATAGTTAAGATTTATATAATAAAATAATGTTTATTCATTTCACAGCTGTTGGTTTTTTAATTTTTTATAGTGCATTTTTACAAATTTAATAATTCTTTTTGGATAATAACTTACGTTTTTATTGCTTAATAAAAACAAAATTTAATATAGTCACAAAAATATAATATTAAAACCTTTTTTTATAAAAATTTAAATAAAAATATTTCATTAGCCTATTTTTATCGTCGAGTAGTTATACTAATATTTTTGATAAAATTTTGACACAAAAGACTTAAAAAGAAACGAATTTATTTTAATTGATATCTAAAATGTCGTAAAATCAATAATTTAAATTAATAGTGGAAATTAAAATATTGTATTTAATCTGGTTATTAGTCCATAAAAATTATATAAATATTCAGGGTTTTACAAAACAATCAATATTTAAAAAAACAATTTCTAATTGCATTGGTTTTTTTTCTTCTAATGGGTCCTCATCCTTAAATGCTAAGAAAAATATCTTCTGGGTGGTTTGTTTAACATTTTGATGTAATATCAATCAGTAATAAAAAATTTGATATACAATAAAGATACATAAAAGCTTTGACAGCTGTATATATGCAAAAAATATCTAAAGACGTTTAATCATTGAGAGTAATAAGTGAGATGTCAAATGTTAGAGTTTTAAAATGACACATTTAGAATTAAATATATTCAAATATATAGATTTTTACTTTTAGATTAATTATATTTTGTACAAGTTAATTTTAATAAACTAAGTCTAAACAAAATGGGCCAAGCATATTTATCTTTTTCGTTCGTTTAAACATTGTATCGTACTGCCGTACTCGCTGGGTGGCCGAGAAGAGTGGCGTAAATAGTAGGCATAAAGACAGTATGGTAAAGTTTGTGATTTATTAACGAAGGTGTTGGGGTCATTCCTGCGATCACCGTTTTTATTTAGGCGCTTAGCTTTCGTTTCGCTTGTCCTAATTTCCATCTGTGTATGGGGAACATGTTACTTCTTTTATAGCCCTGGTGGAGGTAACTTTGCGAGGCAATTGTTGGAGGGAAGCTTTTTCTGGGAGGATGATGCTTAAGTTACCTTCAACACCAGAATGTGGTGGATATTTCACCACACGTACATTACAGATTTATAATAATGTAATTTGGATATTTTTTAGTTTGTTGTTTCTATTTTTTTGTTTAAAAAGTTGTATTTTTAAATATTCAATTATTGTAAATCACACAAAAGAAAAAAAAAAAGAAGTTGGAAAGAAGGCATAAAGAATTGACCCAGTAAAAATTATGTCCATTACTGTGGAAGAACATATTTAAAACGCCATGAATGTTTGTTCTGCTCTGTTTTATTCATTGATGGATGGTAATACTGATGATTCTTTTATTTTCAATAAATTTTTTTATTCCAAGGAAAAACGAGAATAAAAGTTAAAATAAATAACAGTTTTAGAAAGCAGAAAAAAATATGTTGGAAATATATGTTGTATATATACTTTGTTCTCGATGAATTTTACAAAAACCCTGTACATTCGAAAAACTATTTAAAGAAACAACCCAAATCGTATTATTCGAAACCAACGATGTTTTCAATCAAAAAAACCTTTATTTTTATAACTTTTTACAAAAGTTTGAATCTTCACTTTATTTATAATACTGATAGTGATATCTACATACAGGGATTGTTGATGAAAATTGCAATAAGAACTTAACAAGTATTTCTTTTCTAATAATCAATTTAAATGAAATAAATAGGCTTCTATATAATGATAAAATTGATTTTTTTTCTTAATTTTTGAGACCAGAAAAATAAAAATATCAATACTGTTTCTAATTACAATCCTAAAGATGTTTAAAGATGAAGAGTTGAAACAAATAAAAAGATTTTTGATAGTTAACTTTTTAAGAATGAAGAAAAAAAACCATTTTTAATAAAAACGTTTATGTTTGAAAAAAAGTATTCTATAAAAAATTTTTCAAATCGTAATTAAATTTCTAAATTTTAATGCACCATGGTATAAGCTAATAAATAATTATATTTAAAAAGCTGTTTGAATAATATTTTGTGTTGATAATTCAATTGTGTAACCTTTTGAATCATTAAAAAAGAATAAATTCGATTTTTAATCACAAAAAATATAAAGGTAGGTGGTACATTTTTTTCGAATGTTATGTAAATACACGAGTACATCAAAATACAGAAATTGTGTTGCGAAATTCGTTAAAAAATATTAATAGTTGTTACTAAATGTAAAATTTTGTATTCGGTTATAATAAATGATTAAAATCATATTTAAACATAATTACTATAAAATAGATATTAATAACCTTGGTTTCGAAATTAAATAATTACTGTTAAGTTTTAGAATATAAAATAAACTAAAAATTCTTCCCAAAAAAGTTGAAAAATATTTATTCGATTATACCATCCAAAGTATCTAACACAGGATTTTTAAATTTATTTAAATGTTTAAAACACCAATCACAAATAGAAAAATAGAATATTGATCAAAATCTAAAATAAAATTTTATAAAAACAGTTTTTGGTTCAATTAGAATCAAAAGTTGTAATTTAATGGTTTCGAGAACGTTACGTTAAATCTAAACGTCATAAAAATATTTATCTGTTGATTATAAAGTTTTAATGTTTGATTATAGGTGCACTTACAGTTAAAATAACTATTTAAGCATTATAAAATCCAAAATTTTTCAACTTTTGATATTTTAATGTGTTTTCTTTAAACATAAAGAATACACAAGTTATGTTTCTAATCTCAACTTGTTAATCGATCAGATAATTATTAAAAGAAAACGTATATTTTTTTAATTTTTTTCATAAGCTAATTTTGATAAATAAGCTTAAGAAAGTGTATTTTTATCTGTTTGTTTCTTTTATTTCGATTGGTTTTGGCCATCAAAACATTCTATTTCTAATTTATGAACAATTACAATTTCAGAACCGTATTTCGACTAGCAACAAGAAAATATAAAAAGCCACTATCAAAACAACTTGTAAAATGATATTCAAGATTTAAAAATACATACACTTTGATAGCTCTAAATGGTATTATAATATGATTCAATTTAAGAATTTAATATGATGCGTTTTTTTATCGATAATCTGATTAGAATTCTTTTTTGTATAAATTTAAATACAAAATCGGTTTCGTGATTAATAATTTTTCAAATATATGATAGAATAGAACATTCCCTTACTAGAGCGGAATATTTAAGGAAATTTTACTTAGAATTTTGCTTTATATAACTAGTGATATTTATACGTTTTTTTATTATAATTATCAAAATTTCTGACGTTGCTGCTTATTTTAATCTTTAAACAAAAATTATAAAAATTACAAATAAAGATTGGTTTCAAAACACCCAAACATAAGTATTGAATTTATTTAATAGAGTATAATATATTTATAGTTCTATCGAGTTAAAGTTTCAAGAAAATTTATAGCTAGGTAAACTTAAACATAAAAAGATGATAAAAAAAATTTTTTTTACAAAAATGAAATATCTATTAAAAAGCAAATCTATGCAATGTCCGAAAATGTTAAATTATAAACGTTATAGAAATTTTATATAAACCCAGGAATTACTTACATTTGACATACTATTTGTTTTTAAAACAAATCGATTTAAAATACCAAACAAAACGAAAAATTTGAAAATGTTGCGTGCGAAAATAATATAATATTTTCTCGTATTTAAAAATTCGAATTGTTTAAAAATATATAATTTCATTGTTTTTTTTCATATTTAATCTTTTATAACATGTTTTGAATAATTTAAAAGTTCAAAATATGCTTCCAAAAGTATTAATAAATTCTTTTGTTTGAAAAACACCCGCTGTTCTAAAATTATAACATTTTGCTTTAATTATATAATTTCTTTACGATGTTGGCTTAAGATTAAGTTTTACAGCATGCAAACCTTCTTCAAAAGCAAAAGAAATAGCTTCCATTACCATTCGATGTCTTTCTTGAATTGATTTCCCATTGAAATTCTCTGATTGCAGAACAATTTTGAAATGTGTTTCGTAGCTAGTATTTTCTAGAGCAAATTTATGGTTTTTGTGGGCATCACTTTCATTTATTATCTCGCAGATTATTGGTTTAAATTCATTCAATAAGCATCTTTCAATCTTTTTTTGTAAGGATGTATTTTCCATTAAACTGCAAGGGCATAGCCAGAAAAAATTGAAATTATAAAAATACGTTGCAGAACTCAAACATGAAACGCAAAAAAAAACACAATTAGTTAAATTGAATTTTTTTTGCAAACAAGATGTACATATAATAATTAAAACTAGATGCATGTAATATCCAGAAGAATTTATACACTATTCATACTTTTAATTTAACAAGAATACTTTTTTCAATACTAATTTTTTTTATTATCGTTGAAAAATTTACAATAATTTAAAATTAATGATAAAAAACCATAAAAAAATCACAAATCATAAATTTTACGGGTTCACAATAAAGAAACTTTAAGAATTACTAAATAGCTAAACAAATATGTTTTTGATCAGAATTAAAAAACAAAGTGCTAAAAATAATGCGGAATTTAATTGCAATGTTGCTTCATTTTATGGTGATCGGAAAAATTGATCTATCATTAATCAAAGCGACAAATAAATACATTAATAATTTAGTTCAAGAAAAAAGAAGATAACAGACCAATAAAATTGTGTTAACAGCTGGAAAATGTGAAATTTGCTCTAAAATTAGGGCTATTATATAAATTCAAGAGAAATTTTTAATTTTTTTCACATTAAAGCCTTGTTATATTGCTATTGTTTGTTATGCCCTAGTTGTTTATAACACAATTTTTCAAATAAATATATTTTTACCCTGAAATTTTTAGTTTCTATTATTACTTAATTCTCTAGACATCTATAATGAAAACTATTCAGAAAACTAAAATTACCCAAACAAACGTGTCTTACAACCGAAAATCAATGGTTTTTAAGACAAAAAAGTGTCCCTGTTCACAACTACCACATGTTTGGCAGAAGAAACACAGATCATGAAAATGTTGTATCAATTATTATATTTGTGTTAATTTCAGTAGTTTCAAAAAAAATATTGCTGCTGATATTTTTTTAAATGTAGAAATTATTTTGGCTCACTGTCATTGTTGTTATCCTTTTCCATGTTCTTCATGTGTCACTCGCATTTTAAGAGTTTAATATTTTGAGTCGATATTTATACTTAGAGATTCTTATCGATCAGTTTTAAAGTATATTTCTTTTGTTCTTTGTTCCGTGTAAAAAACAATTTATCGTGAGTAATGTAAAGTTATCATTACAGTTGAAATGTAAATTCGACCACTTAAATATATAGTCCAATATAAAAAAAAGAAAATGAATAGTCACAGTTAGATAAATTTTGGTTTCATAGCGTAAATATATACCATATGCGAAAAAAACATCTTAAATATGTTTTTTCATTTTTTAAACGATTATAATAGAAAATTGTCGATCATTCATATTTATTATTTTCTATACAAAAATATATTTTTATTTCATTTTAAAACAAACACCAGAAGATAAGCAAATATCGGGTGCGAAAAAGTATGAAAATATTTTTAAAAAAATTATTATTATGCATATTAAGAACAAAAATGATGTTAACACACATTTTTGTTATTCATATACAAAATTTTCTTATAAAAATTGTTCAAGTAATTTCATAGACTTACTGCAAATAAAATATTTTCTAAATTAGAAAAAAGGTAAAAATACAAATGGAACATTTTTATATAATTTGTTTTTTTTTATTTAATTGTATTATTGGTGTTGCTTTTAGAATTATTTCTATGCGTGAAAAAAGAATTAGCAACAATTTTTTACAGAATATGATTGCAACCCTATAACCACCTTATTAACAGCAAATCTTCAAACGCGAACTAAAAATATTTTGAAATGATTTTTAACAGAATTTTTTGCATAAAAAACAGTGGTAGATAAAAACTATATATAACTAGATTCAATTTACATCTATTAGCATAAATTTATATTATTTGCACAATTTATGCACATGAAAGAAAAAAAATCAAATAAGGACGAATTAATTGTTGTGCAAACAACATTATAAATAGATATGATAAAAATATTTGTTTTATTTGTGAAATAGCCACATAATTTTGTGAAAAGCATTGGTTTATATATTTTTTGTTATTTTATTAAAATCGAAATCAAGGATAAAGCGACAGAAGTAAAAACATAAAAGAAACGCATTCTAATGCATATTTGAGCTTCACATTTGTAATAAAATATTATTCTGCATTTTCGATATTTTAGTGAATTTTTAAAAATGAAATAAAATTTAATACTCTATCATTTTTATATTCTATCGATGCTTTTTTTTACCAGAAATATAATATAGTATTTTTTGATGAATTTCGACAGATTCACAGTTTAATTTGTGAAAAGTAAAACTTATTCATTTAAATTTGTTGTTTGGCAGTATAATTTTTATTGTTTTCTGTTAGCATATGATTACAGTTTAGTTTCGATATAAAATTAAGCAATACTTTATTTTTCTATTTTAGAATTTATTAACCTGCTGATTCTATTTTTTGAGGTGTTGGATTTTGTAAAATTGAAAAAGATCAGATAATTTTGTGCTTTTCGCATAAAAAAGTGTTTATATGCAAAAGATTTATATATATCAATACATATAAGGGTTCGGAATTAAACTTAAGGAAAAATGTAACAATTATAACATTCCTTAAAAATGAACAATTTATTTTTGCTATTAAGAATATAAATTACAAAACACTTATAAAAAATTATATAAAAAAATTCACTATATAAAATGTATTTTCTAACCTTATATAATTGATTTTTTCAATTTGACTTTAATTTAATTCAATTATAAACAATTTTTTTTTGTTGAAAAAAGAATAAAACTTAAAACTTTTTATTCAGTTGAACTATTTATAAAGTAAAAAAAACATTAAACAATCCTTATTGTATACAAATGTACAAATGTGTTTTTTTACTTTTTATTTTTTAAATAACACTTTCAATGTATTTTTATTGAGAAATACCAGTTACACTACATAGTTTTATGTAAACTATCATGTGAATCTACTAAAACTAAAAAATTTTTCTTTATAATAAAGTTAAGTTAATTTGAATCTTCGTTTTTATATTTATATAGAATTCTTAAATTTAATGGTGTGTTTTTGATAAATTTAGTCATTTTATGATATTTATACCATATATTATAAAAACTACACGTAAACTAGTAAAATTTGAATCTTCATAGTAAATAAAATATATCTAATTAATATAGTTTGCTTAATAAAATTACAAATCATGATCATAGTTTGTTCATGCAATTTATTTAAGAATTTTTGCAATATTACGTGTTTGATTTGGTAGCATCAAGGCGTAATGTTGTGATTAGTTTTTTTATAATTCAAAAAAATGCAATTATTAATTAAATTTTTTAATTTATATTTTCAAGATGAAAGAACCGCCCTAATATTCTATGCGATTTGCCTGCTTGCATATATGTCGTGGGTTTTGTCAAAAATATTGAATTTCAGGTATTAAAAAATTACAAGTAATTTTTTTTTATCGATTTTAAAAGCACATGATATATAAAGGATTGTAAAAATCTACCACATGTGGTTGAGATATTGCATTTCTACTGTTAATACATAATTGGGTTTTTTTCTGAATTCAGTCTGTTGGATGAACTATCCTGTCACAGGAAAAAATAATAAAATTGATGAATTTTGTTATATATTTGAATAAAAAATCTATTATTAACGAAATCGATAAGCAAGAAGCAAATTTAAACAAAAATATTAATCATATAACCAAACGCTCTTTTTTTATTGTAATTCAATATTCAATATAATATATACAATACATAAATAATTTTTAATCTGCATTATTCTTTCTTGAATCCCTTTTTCTTCGACATTTAATCCAGTAATAAACGGCTACAGATTGTTTTCTTATGCGTAGAAATAAAGAGGCGATAGGCTAGAGATGAATGTTTCGTATATTTTATTTCATGTGAGGATTAAAACTTTCCGAATTTTCACTGTTTTATGAGTTAAATCACAAGAGAGTTTTTTATTTAGATTTTTAATAATTTTTTGTTATAACATCTTAGCTTAAACACTAAAGTAAAAACAAAGAAAGAAATAATAAAGCTGTAAATAGTTCTATCAAGTTTCTATGTTTTATTCATGATATTTAAAAATATAAGGATTTTTTTGATACTTTTATGATTAACAAAGATTGTTGATAGTATTTTCAAAGTCTTTCAACAAAATGCTGAACTTCGTCAGAAAAACAACATAAAAATATATAAAAGTAAAATCAAAAAAATAGATAATATTTCGCCTATTTTCTGATATTTATTAATTTTTTTAAAAAAATTACCACAAAAAAAATCTTGAAAGTAGAATTGATATTATTGGCAAGAACTTTATACTTTACCTAATATTTAAATTATATGTAACATATCGTATGAAAAATTATATTCAAAATATTACCACGAACAGGGCTGACCGATTCTTATTTTGTGAGAATATTAACACACTTTTATTCTGCATCACATGTACTAGATCGTTAAATTATATGTATTTTCTGTATTTAAATTAGTCGGGTAATAAAAATACCTGGTTTTTTTATTTAAGCTGTAATTTTTTGACTACAAAACTCTTTTATAAAAATTTCATTTATACACAAATTTACATATTTCGATCGTCATAGAAACAATAAATATCTAACAAAACTAATTATTTTGAATCATACCAATATAAATTTGTGCAATATTTTATGCATTACCCATCATTTAAGCCGTATTAACTTTTTTTTGCGTTATAATATTACAAAAAAATTCTTTTAGTATTTAATTAAAAACAAAAAGTTAAAATTTGTATATATTATAATATTAATATATTATAATGTATAGTGATATCGTTTAATTAGAGCATTATTTTGTAAATAAATATAAAATCTCTTTGAATGTATAAAGTATGTTAGAAATCCAGCATCTAAACAATTATGCGCAAACGTATTATAGTATATTTCAATTTTTTTTGGATATATATAAGAATTATGAAAATTCAATGCTTCAAAATTAATGATTACAAATTTGTATTTATAATTTTTCTTTGAAGCGCAAACTAGCGTTTTTATATTTATATTTTTTGTTCTCGTATAATTCTATTTTTAAATTTTCAGACGAGGAATTTTAATTTCCCTAATTTGATGCATCAATTGCAAATACACCTTGTATACGTACGATGAACCCCTTTTCATGTAGCTATTACTTCAAATTGTAGAAAATAACAATTTATATTTTTTTACGTGTTTTTATGCGTTCTGTAAGTGGTTAAACATAAATGTGTTCTATTTTATTTTTTTTGTATAAGAATATTAATATTATGCGTTTTAGCAATATATAAACATCGCAGTTTTCTTTTACAGTCATAGTGTTTATTATTTTATTTAAATATTTTTTTAATGAACTATTAAATCATGAAAATGGAATTTCTCAAAACTTAAAGAGGCTGGAGCTCTTTCTGCAATTTTTTATGATTTTTATTATACAAGTTAATTTTGATTCTCTAATGGGTAAATTTTTTCAATTTTTCATTTTGTATATATTTTAATAGTACTGTTGGCGTCAATTAAAAATTTGAATTTGATACAAATATATTTAAAAAGAATTAATGGTCTATGAATATCTGCTTTTTTTTTGAGGATTGGCCCAGTGCTCTACCTGGCGCCAGTTTTTCCCCGATTTGTTTTGTTTTTATTGTCTTCCCCCCTATTCGAATACAGCTGAGTTCTATCTGCAAACCATTTTATAAGCTATTTTCGGCCCATATTTTTCGAAATCCATCTAATTGGCTGTTTACTGACCCTGTCTGTAAATTATTTTTATAACATCTTTATTTATTTTCGGGGGAAAAAGGTCTACTGCAGTATGACAGTCTAAAATTTTTAGATGATAACAACTCGAGGTACTTGAAAGTTTTATTTAGTCCATATTAGGTTAAAGTTTTATTTATGATTTACAGAATACCATTATAAAGTTATTATCTTTTTGTATTATTCATAAGTTTTTTATTTAATACAATATCGTAATATAAAATAAGTAAAAACATTAGTTAAAATATAACCAGAAAAACAGATCAGGTTTTCAGATTCATTATGTATGTTTTTTTCTATTTTTTTCACATAGTATAAAAGAAATATGTCATTAGCTACATAAAATACAATAAGAGAAAAAAAAATATACACATTTACGTTATAAGAAAAAAAAAGAAAAATTTCAACAAAGAATGCAAAACATTGATAATCTCATAACTTTATATAAAAAAAGTGACACTTGTAATCATTTTTCTTTAAGAATTTAATATAGCATTAAAATGATTTAATTCACAAAGGTAAAGTTATTATTAAATACATATCACAATTTATAAAGCTTTTTGAGATTCAAAATAACAGTATTAAGTTTCATGTCATTTTTCTACCGTACATATAAGGATATAAATAGAAAATCCAGCTAGTTAATATACGTTATAAAATAAAAAAAATCGACACGCATGCAATTATTTCAACAAAAACATACATAAAAGATCGATATGATAAACCTTTAAAAATAGCTATAATAAATTTAAAGATTTGGATTTTTGATGTGAATCAAAATTTCAAGGCAATGCACTAAACTTCTTTCTAAAAAATTATAGATGTAAACTAATAGAAGAAATTGTTATTCATTTTTTTTTATTCAGATAATAATCAAAATTGATTTTTTCTTTTTTTATCCTATAAATAATTTTGAAATGTTTTATCTAAAAAACAGAAACTATAAACAAAAAAATAAAGCTAAGAAAATTTATATACGAATAAAATAAAGACACTAAGTTCGGATTTTTTTTAATTTCCATATAATAATTTGAACTTGGTACTAATAAACTACCATGACACTTGATTAATAAAAGACACTTTGAAAGAGGCTAATCCATATAAAAGCACATTAAAACCGCAACAAACATGTATGTACATGGATAAAAAAAAGTAAGAAGTGATGGAAATACAGATTCAAACAGAAAAATAATCATAAAATCGATTTTTTATATAAAATTCTGCAACAATATTCAGCTTGTTTTCTTGGACTAAAGAGAGCCTAATTAAAAAAAATGAACAACCAATATTATCTTATCAAAAAGACCAGTTATTAATACTGATAAGCCAATCATCAATCGAGATAAAAGTTGTAAAACTATTCAAGCATGAAAATGCTTGATACCTATGAGAATCATGAAAGCACTTACTAAAGTTACTGACACTCAGAAGTGGTTCTAATAATAAATATCCTCACAACAGGACCATTATTCCCTTTTTAATAACTGGTTATATTTAGAAAAAACCTACATTCAACTACAAACTCACAATAAAATTAAAGTAAAATAACATATTTTAAACGCAAAAATTTTAATTCTTTTTAATTAAAAATGGTAAAATTTCTAATAAAAATTTACATTTGATGATTTTTCATACTTCTTCTTAATTCAAAGTCCCTTAATTTTAAAACAACCAAAAATACATGAAAAAAATGTTGTTTTCTTGATTTTAAATCTTTAGTCAATTTAAAAACACTTAACAAAACATGCAAATTTTTTTCGATTTACTACTTAGTAAAAAACTTTTTTTTTAACTTTTATTGCTGCAAACATATTACAAATTCGATAAATCTTTAATTAGGGTGACAAATTCACAAAAAACTAATATTTGAGACTTTAATTATTTTAAGTTTTATATTTATACATTGAAAATTAAAACTTGACTCATCATTTTAATTCGAAAACAGTATTAGTTTTTAATTCAGAGTTAAAATAATAAAAAAAACTAGAAAAAAATCATTTATACATAAAATTATCAGAGTTTTATAACACATAAGAAATAACAAAAAATCTATAAAGTTGCAAACTATCTCTGATCTATGTGCCTCATTATAATTTGATACGACTTAAATTTTTTTATACAAGAGTTCATCGCTTTATATTTGCAAATGATTTTATTTAAATTTTATACATTGACAAGAAAAATAAGATTTAAGGTAAAATATATTGGAAAACTGTATATTTTGTACTGGATAAAAATCAACAATTATTGTTTTTTTATATTAATTACAACATTTTTATTGTTTTATCCTAATAATTTAACTTAGAGTTCATCTTAATATTTCGAGAAACTTATCAGTGCAAAAAAATTTAATTGATTCGAAAAATTATAAAAAATTATCAAATCGAAAATTCGGTTTTTCGTTGATTTTTACAATTTTTACTGGACCATTGCAGTATCCGCAGCTAACTTATTTGTTAGCAAAATAGTTTTCAAGTAATGAAACACTATTATAATATTTTTTCTTTGAATCTTTATAATTATTAAAAATGTAAGAACTATTCATTGCTTGATTATTTATTATAATTTTAAAATGCTTTTATCGCTTAAAAAATTAATTTAAACATTTCCATAAATGGACCATCTTTTACTACACTGATAAACACAGCAAAACATGTCAAAACATGTTAAAACTTGGAATCTAGAATATTAATAAAAATTACCAAATATGGTAAATTATAAGAAACTTTATTCGTTGCTTATGCAACAACCATCAAGTTTATTTATTTTTTTTTGTTGGGTAAATCTAAATTATGATCTTGTTACTACTTTTTATGATGTAAATTCTGATATTAGAAATTTGCCTTTGTAAATATTTGTTGTCTATTTACATTGTTAATATCATATTTAAGAGTTTTCAATTGTTAAAAAACATTTAAGAAAAACATTGCATGGTATTTAGTACTTTGATATCGGATTTTTTTAACACTTTATGAAAATATATCTAACTTTAGAAAGTGAAAAGTTTTGCGAGGGATCGAAATAGATGACCTATAAATTCTGATAACAAAAAAGTAAATTTGCTAAAGTAAAACCATAAAACATTTCCACTATACTTTTTTGGTTGTCAACTACATATAAATCAAACCAGATCACTAAATTAAAGCATTTTTGAGCCTTATTTATTAAAACTACAATAGAAAACAAATTATGGTGACTAAATTCATTATTTTCTCTCATACTAATATTTTTTTACTTTCATATCCAAGTTATTTTATCCGGTTTTCAAAAAAAACGTATTTGTATTGCATTAAAAAACTATTAAATTCTGAAAATTTAAATCTTCGAAAAAATAAACTTCAAGGATACAAGATCATAAAAGTAAGTTATCACAGTAAAGAAATTTAAGATATTTTTTATAGATTGAGAAAAAAGGAAAAATTCGCGTAAATACTATTATTCGACTTCTGAATGTCAGTAGCGATTGAAAATCTAAAAAATAACAAATTTGTTATAAAAACACGAATTTGATATAGTATAAATACTTTTTATTTAAAAAACGTTATTTATAGAAAATGATTATTGCGCTATTTGTAAAACAATTTTCAACTGTGTATTTATTATTCTATATTGAGGTTAGATGTCAAGGCGTACCTCGCGAATCCACGGACTTAGTATAATTATAAAGATCATTATTGTGCTCGAAAGACAATAAAACGTTATGCGCTGAATAATAAGTTATTACAATCATCTAGTAACCAATTCAATCCATCATATTCTGATCAAAAAAGCCCAAAAAATAAGACATCAGATATTATTCTAATCTAGAAACTACGCACTAATAAAACATAAAAAATTACATAAATAAAATCTTAGTTTGGGGTAAATAATACCATAAAGGTTTGATTAATTGGATGCAAAGAAATTAAGATAATTGAAATTAGTTGCTGCACGATGAACAAAACAAATCTAGACTTTTACTTGAAATTAATAATGATAAATTTTTATTTGATTAGTTCCTGATAAGATAGTTAATATAAAATTTATCATTCATTATTATCTTGACAAAAAGGGTCTTTTATCAAATAGAAAATTGTAAAATTTGATAAATACAGACTTGAAAACACCAATTCTTTGATGGCAGAAAATGAACCGCATATTAAACAATCGAATTACATTATTAATTTTTTTAAATACTATTTCTGAAAAATAAAAAACGTTAACAAACAAATCGAAATCGATTGTCAAATTACTATTAATTATCGTGTCTATTTTCAAAAGATTATTAATTTTGTAATTTTTTTCTAGAAAATAAATTTAACACATGTATTACAAATTTCCGATATCAATAACTTCAATAATCAATTTTCTACATTTTTAGTTTTCATTTATCAAAAATTCAATTTTTACTAAGAAACTCTTCAAAATTCGCTTTTTTTTCTCCCTTATTTATTTTTGAAACATATATTTTGAATAACAAAATTAGGTTACAATCACATATAAATACAAATGATATAAAAGATAAAAAAAAGTCAATTGAATTTGGTTAAAATATCTTGGATAGGCTAATATTAGATTTTTTTAATAAATAAAATAATTTTTTTAGAGCATTTATATAATCTTAAAATTTTTATACATTTTTTTTCACTCTTAGCATTCATCAAAAAAGATTTAAATAGTTTCTTCTAAAAAAATTATATATTAATAAAAAAATTTTTAAAAATTACATAATGTTGTTCTTTTTTATTAAAAATGATAAGATTTTGTTCATGTAATTTCTGCCAATTTTATTTCAATGCAATTTTAAAGTATTAGTCGAAGAAAATTCCGACAAATAAAATTTTTTTTTTTAGAAAACTTTCTTTAACAAGAAAGTTTTTATAATTATTATTTTCTTCTTATTTCAAAAAATTAAAATATGCTAAAATATTTATAATATAGATATTTGGTATGAATTTTATACACATAGTTAACAATGTATTAAAAAAAAATTATAATTTTAATTTCATGTTTGAACAAAAACCAAATTCATATTTAAGACACATATAATTTCTGTTTAATAAAAATTTAGTTACATTAAAAAAATCGGAAAATGTATCCCTCAGTTGTATGTCGTCACAGTAACTAAAATAACCATTGTATGATTGGGTTATTTTATCATTTGTTTTTATTTGTTATTCGTGTTTTGATGGTTTTGATGTTTGACATTTTTGACGTCTCATTTATTTGATTTTTCTGATTGTTTAGGAGAAGAATTATTGGTATTTGTTGATATCAATATTTCTTCGACTTTGATAAGTGATTTATCAAATTGTGACGATTGGTGCAATTTGATCAAAAAAAAGCTTAAATAAGCTTGATAAATAAATAAAAACGTGTTTTAAATGTCTTTAAATTCCTATAATATTTCGAGTGCCAAAAAGTCGGGTCGACCAAGAGGTCGCCCGCGCACATCCAACCCCCTCAATTATTAAAAATTTGTTTTTTTATTGTAGAATAAACAAAATTAAAATGATAATTGGAATAATTTATTTCAAAATATTCAAAATAATCAAAAAGACAAAAATTTAATTTTAAAGAATTATCTTTCGGGTCTAATGTTTAATAATTTTTTATAAAAATTTGGTATTACCATCGTAATGCAAAATATTTTTCTTTCGTTTTCAAAACTAATATTACAATTATAATTAGTAAAACCCTTCCGATATATTTAATCTCTAAATTCATCAAGTTTCATAATTTAAAAGGTAAGATAAAACCGACTCCTGAGGCAAGAGTTTCCAAGATGGTGTGTAAGTCCAGCAATTAGTTGTCAATATCTCACAATTAAACTCGAGGTTTGAGTAAAATACAACAAAACATATATTATCATGTTAATTGAAAAAAATATATGTTTTTATAATATTTAAAACATTAGCAATTATAATTTTAGTTATTTGATAAAACATCTAAGAAAATATTGCACATGTAAATATGTCTTAAAACTCTCACCGCTTCTTTTAGGTTGAATTTATCAACTTTTCCTCTTAAAATGAATAATGCAAAACTATCAAATATGTATTTTTTGCAATTATAAAATACAATAATCGATCTTTATTGTTGATTTTGTCGTGGTAGGCCTTGAGTGGTGAACCTCCTTCCGGCCATTCGATGATACTATAAATAAGTTGAAGATTAAAGTAAAATAATTAATTGTATATAAAAATAATAATGTTCTTAAATTTAGTTTTATTTAACTAATGTAAAATTTAATGGTTTCATATTTGTTGTTGTTTTTTACTTTTTTTATGATGTGATTCTGCTTTTATTCCTTTTTTTGTTCTTGTTATTTTTGTTTTTTCATTTTTGTTAATAAAATAAATTGCTTCATCACGCAAAATCCTACTCCAGTTTTTTAAGGAGAGCCTAAATAAATTATATTTGAATCTCTTGGATGAATGTTCATCGGCATTTTCTTCCACAGATTTTAAATAAAAAGTTTTTTTATGAATCTAAAAAATCTAAAATAAAAAAATTTGAATAAGAAAAAACTTTTTTTAAAAATTTCGAAGTTACTAGAAAAAACAAAACCTTGCAAGTATAATTTCTTTCATATGAAGAGTCTTCGTTAAATTAAAAAAAATTAAGTTTTGTTCAGTATAATTTTTGTATTATGTATAGTGTTTGTTACACTAAAAAAGTTTTTTTTCAACTTTTACTAAATCATTTTTTTTATATTTTCAATTATAGTTTTGTATATATGATTAAATATAATATTTTTTTAAAAATAACGAGAATAGTATGATGCAAAGAGTTAAAATTACGCTTAAAAAATTTCAAAACATATATTTCGTAATAATTATATTCTGTATTGAAAAATTAAAAAAAATTAAAGAGGTTCTATTTAATATTAAATTTTTGAATATAATTTTTTTAATACATGCATACAAAATAAAATATTTTTTTCATTTCACTTTTAAATTATTCATTTCTATTTTATTTTTAATTTAACCAACCAGAAAAAGGCTAAGAAAAATTATTTAAGAATCTAACAAAATCCGAAGAATGCATAACAAGTACATAAATCCACATGCTAAAAACTTTACATTAACTTCTTAAGAAGTCAAATATGTTGCAGATTTTTTTCCTTTTAGACATTTACCTACATATATAATCATTTCACATTTATTATTTAATTTTTGCGTTTATTTTACGTTTTTCCAAAAAATTTCACATTCATAAGGTTTTTTGTTTCGCGAATAAATAGATAAAAAAATATTTTTAAATCATATAAAACAACTTATATCCAATTTTCTTTTGCTAAAATTTGCAAATTGTTAAACATTGAAGCTTTAATTTCGTACCAAAACACTTTTATTTATTTTATAAATTTAAAATATTTAATAAAATTTAATCTTTTTATAAAAATATTATCATATAATATAATATACAAATTATATAAAAACATTAGCGATCCGAAAAAAGCATGCATTTAAATGATATTGCAAATTGAATTCAAATTTTTATATCGCATGGTACAGCGATGTGATGATCCTAAAATTCTTATTTTACAAATATAAAAATGAACTATTTTTATGATGGAGATATTAAATGTTAAAAAGAATTTATACAAATAAAAATCAAAATACACATATGACCTTGTGTAATTTATTTACCCTTTTAATCTTATAAAATAGAAAACTATGTGCCTTAGCAAAAATAAACAATAAACATTTATTGACATATTTTTTTATATTGTTTTTAATGACTATAAGAGAAGTTTTGTAGTAAATGGAGCTAAAAAAACACATTGCAGTACCCTTTCAGCCACTACGCATAGTGTCTCGCTATGTACCTGATTTTACAACAAAAAAAAGAGCAGAAGAGCACCCAATCAACTTCTTACATAATATGAAAATCAATTATTCCGGCAAAATGGAGCAGATTTTTAATTTATTCGGTTGTTATTAAGACTATATGGATTTAATTTAGTCGCTAAAAGACCGTAAATCACACGATTATAATATTCGATAGAAAAAATCTTTGGAAGAGCCAATAGGTAAATTTTAAATGAAACATTAAATAAATGATTATTTCATAATTACATTACAATTTAACATTTTTGTTATCCCACCCATTTCGGTATATTAAGAACATTTTGATATATAATTACTATTCAAAGTAGCTCAAGTATTAAAATTATTTTTACAAAACTTATTTATGGCGGTGGAAAACAAATAATAAGCAATACCTTATATTTTTGCATATTAATAATCAATAATTAAAATTATAAACTTTGTATTTCTAAAATAGTACAACAAATTTTATTTATAATGGTGAGGATTTTTTTTGTAAATAATAATTTTTTTCTTGATAATAAATGCACCAAATCACTATTAAAAAAACACATATAGATTAAATACTATATTATATTATAAAATCGGGTTAAAAAAACATCAAACAATAATTGAAAGCGGTAGAAACATTTTCAATATAATTGATTAAAAAAACCATGATTCAAAATTTAAGGAATGATTTACAATGTAAATAAAAATTTAAAGACATTGGAAAAATTTTTATTGATGTTACTATGCTTTTTGATATTTTAAATTTGTTTTGCATAGAATAACAAATGTAATTTGAGATAAAAATCCATAAAGAATTAAAAAAATTAATAGTCAGAAATTTCTATTATTATTTTCCTGGTTATATAGTTTGGAAACATATATAAATTTTTTTTAATATTTTTAATATTGCTTTAGCATCGTTGTTTCAAGATTTCTGTTCAACTTGAAATGAGATTATAATTCATAAGTAATCAATAGCATGAAGAAAAAAATTTTAGAAAATCTGGAAGGAATATGAATATATTTCGGTGCGTAAATTTATGTTTTAATATGAACGCAAATATCAACGGAAAAAAAGAAAGAGCTGCGATGATTAACAACAAATTTTAACTTTGAATATTATCTATAAAAATTTTTTAAAATTATAAATTTATAAATATAAAACATTTTTCTATTCGTAATATTGCCAAATTCATATAATTTCACGACACGAAATGACCAAACAATGTAACGAATTCGATACTGATTGATAAAAAAATCATTTTTAAATGTTGAAGGTTGTAGTTATTTTTTTTAAAAAAACATTTTTCTTTCTTTAACATGATTTAAACTTTTATTGTTAAAAAAATAACAATAAATTTCTTAAATAATTTTAAACACGTTTATAAAATTATTCACAATCTAAGAAAAAAAAGTTAAAAAATCATATTATAACATTAAAAATATAATTAATCATATTTTTCATAAAAAATATTAGTCCTAAAAATATTTATCTTGCCAAATAAACGATATCAAATGGTTAGATATAGTAAAGGAACGATTTGTTTATTTCTAGGAATATAGTAATTAGAATATATAGATATTTTAATTGTTATTTTAGTATGCATTTGAAATAATGATAAATCTTTATAATACTTCTAATTTTTGACCATATATTAAATCTAAATCGGAAGAGGCTAACTCTTCAAACGATTAAACTTTCAAATTAAAAGAGTTAAAACAGTAAAGATTGTATTAAATATTAAAATAAAACACATAAAACACCAAAAATAAAAATGACTGAAATATATAACGGAAAATATTAGTTTTTAAAAATAATTAATAAATAATTGCACTTAGAAACTTATATCTGAATATTTTTTAAAACCATAAAATTTCATTGCATTGATATAATCGTTTTTTTTTTGCATAAAATTCTCTTTTTACATGGTGCTTCTTTTCAATCAGTGTGACCATTATTTCTGTAATAAAGATAACAGATTCGATATTATATTGAGTTTAATATTATAAATAAAAATAGTTTTAGAATCCTGAAGAGTATTTGTGATCTTTTATTGTTGCACATTTTAAAATATATTAACGTTTAGCAATCTTTAGATTTTAGACCATTACATTTACTTAATAATGATAAACATATAAAATAACTGTTGTTTTAATATTAATTTTTAAACAACAAGTATATAATTAGATATAACACTCAAATTGTTACTAATTTTTGCTGATTCGCTTCAATAAATGATTTCAAATTATTTTTATTGATTTTATATCTAAAGATTTAGTAAATATTAATAATTCAAAAAAAGAAAATATTTTAAGGAAATTTACTAAATTCATAAAATAAATTGTAAAAATCTAAAAACAACAATATTATTTAAAATTTAGTATTTTTTATATGTACATATGAGCTATAGCAATGTTCGAAATTGTAATTCTTATCATTCTGAATTGCGTGTTCTTTATTTAATTATTTGTTTTTCAATTTTGTTTTGCGGCCTTATTAGCCGTATATTATTTTTCTAGATTCCAAATGACCTAGTTTAATAAATATAGATGTTTAACAGTTTGTTAAAATTAGGTATTTATAGTGATTGATAGATGTGGCAAGCGCTAAAAATGCTTTTGTTGCCAAAGTAGTTATCTAAAAGAGATAAAATACTACTTTTTTTAACCACATTTTAGTTCTTTTTTTAAAAAAAAAGAATAAATAAGATTAAAATTAAATTTACTATTTTTATTATAGTTCATTTTATATTTTATATTTTTTATTATGTAATTTAAATACAGCTTTTATAAATGAAGAACAACTAATTTGATCCATTTCTTTTTTTGATTAATTATATAGGCTTCAGATAATCATCAAAGAAAACATTTCTAAAATGTCAAAACCGAAATTAATTTGTTTTCTATAGATAAACTAAGAAAATAAATGAGTAAAAAAAAACTAAATCTTCTTATTGCTTATGCAAAAACGGACATTATAAAAAAAATTTTTAATTAGGAAAATTTATTAAAAATCTAGAATTTACATGTGTTGTTGAAATCTGTGGTTAAGAGCGAAAACATAAGAATCTTAAAAATCTTGAATCTTTAAGTCCTTTTAAAAAAATCATTTGAGCTTATAAAAACAGAAAACAATAATTTTTGTAAGTTTCAATTATTTATTAAAATATTCCGTTTTGTGTTATTCATCCTTATTATTTTTTGTTGCGTGTTGAGTGTAGATAATAACAGAAAATAAATAATTCAAGACATGTAAAATGTATTACTATTTTTAATTTACCACACATAAAGTTTTCGATCCTGTATCTTACAGAAAAGTTAAAAACACCGAATACGACTACGAAAATTTAAAATTTATACATATAAATTTAAATAATTACGCCGCGATTCGATTAAATGCTTTGTTTTGTAATATATTTCATAAGAATCGAAAATATTTATAGACTTGAAAACATAAAAATATTTAAATAATCGAATAAGGCCTTATTAGATAGTCTAAAAATATATGAATATCTGTGAAAGAACTATTTAAATAAATTTGATATCGAATATTTATCTTAAAAAACAATAAAATGCACCATGATTTTCTATAACAAACAAACTACATTTCATTTTAAAAGATCATAAGCAACAAACGTGCTAAGGGATTTGTGTATTCAATTTTTAAAAAAAATTTCTAAATCAATCAATCTTATTGGAACGAGTTATTATACTTTTCTTTTCTATTAAAAAACATTTTTATACCATAACCTACTAACCTAGTTACTCTAATCATATAAATTTAAACATTCATCATAAATATTCAACCCAACAAAATCTGCTAACCAATTTTGCAATTTAGTCATTTTAAATAAATTTCCTTCAACAAAGCTTATTAAAAATTTCTATGCATATTTTCTGCTATCAACAATATATAAACTTTTCTATTGATTTTTTAAAAAAATTCAATACATATAAGATAGTTAAAATTTACATTCAAATTTTATATTCGAAATCAATAAATTTAAAAACAAAAATGCAATCTTTTTTTTGCATATGAAAGAAAAGATGTTTATTTTTTGAAAATTATCAATGGGAATAAACTTCTAATTCTTGAAAATTTCGTTTTTCACAAATTTTTACATAATATATGATCACAATGCAATATTATATTGTTAAGACTGGCAAATGAAGTCATTGAAAAATTTGAAAAACTAACAAATGCAGAATAAATAGTATAATTTAACTAAAAAAATATTTATTATTTTTCGTTAAGTTTTACTTTTCATCAAAAATCTTACCGTACTTTTTCTAAATTTCTTCTTAAAATATATTTATGCTGATTTTAATCATTATTAAAAAAGCTATTAAACTTATAGAAAGATTTTTTATAAAAAAATCAAGTTATATATATATATATATTTGCAAAAAATCTCATCTTTTTTAGTATAAATGTGATAAAATCTTTTTTATATGTTCATATATAATAATTGAAACGTTTTAGATTCAGAATATAAAAGGTATTTTTCCTTTCTTTGCGTCAACTTTCTCTCTGTTTTAAGTCTTATTTAACTGTTTCAGAAAATTTTATACTAAAACAAATACAGAAATCTTTTAGTAGTGTGTATATTAGTTACAGTGTTATGTACGTTTGCAAACATATTTTATCCACTGAGATGTTTTTTTCATCTTATGTAAAAATACCTTAATAAATGAATTTATCTCGATGAGAAAACCTTTAAATTAGAACTATTCTAAAGATTAAGAATTTATCAGACACAAAAAATAAAACGTCCTTTAAAACAAATTACGTTGTATTTCGACAAATATTATCTTAATTGACCATATTTTTATATATTGATTTATAATTACTCAACAGTTTGATTTGTTCTTTTTGAATCTGTGCTTAAAAAATTTCAAGAAATTTTTTTTAGTCAGTTAAAATGCTATTTATAATACCAAAATGACATAATAAATGTTTTCTACTTTATGTATATTGAAAATAGTACATTTGCCTATTTTAAGTGTCATAAAAGTTTTAGTTATTATTATTTCGCCAATTATTTCGCCAATTATATCTTGTTTCATTTTTAAACCATAATAGATGTCTACTTATAATTGAAAACATTTTAACTTTATAATAGTTGTATAATATATTAATGAAACGATTTATTCCATGTAATGATTAATTTTATGTTAGCTATATAAGGCTTACATAAAACTAAATTTACCAAATAAATATTCGTATAATCATTTGAAAAGATCTCCGAATAATGCTTAGCATACGCCATAAATACGATTAGATGCCCTCTGTCGACCTCGCGGTCTTCCCTATTTATCACTATTTGTAAATTAACATTGAATATAAAAAACATTTCTCAATAATCTCTATTTATATAACCTTTATAAGCTTTTTGGTATTCAAAATACAACATTCAATTTGATCAATTCATCAATTTCCATTGGTTGTCGATTATCTGCGACTCTTACATCAATGTTTGTCTATTTCAATCAATTTTGATGAAAAATTCATTAAAAATGCCTTAGTATAAAGTGTGATCAATTAAAATTATTTGCAATATTATATATTTTGAGCTGTCATTACAACTCAATCTATTCGTAAAAAATGTTTTAGGTCCATTGTTTGTCAGAAAAATAATAAATTTTTTATTTGACACCAAAAACACATTCTTTTCATACAGATTGTTGAAAAATATTAAATTTAATCAATTTTTTATCTGCACACATACAAATTTTTATTATGTGACATTCGTAAACATTTTTATAACTAAATTGTAAAATTTCAGATTTGAGTTATTTTTTAATATACAATTCTGCCATTATATTTTAGAAAAATTTAGAAGTTACAATTGAGCTTTCCTCGTGTGATTTATTATCAATCGGAATAAACCTATTATGGTGGCCGATTTTATTGTTGCAGACAATCCAGTATATTCATGCTATTTTTAGAAATTTATAATTGCATAGATGCTGTCAGATAAATATTTAGAGCGATTTTTGGATTGCAAGTATTCGCATTTGGTTGAATTTCTAATTATATCTCAATTGTCAAAATTTAATAATTTTTATTTGTTTAAAGGAAGCAAATTTTGCTCACTTAGAATGTAAAACAAATTATAAAGAGAACGGATTTCATTTATCAAATATATGGTCAATATTTCATTCCTTCCAAGCAGCCTATTCCTTAAAACATATTATTCATTGAACCTTAGAATTAAGTATGAAATGAGCACAGTAAACGAAAAAAACTCTTAAAAAGAATCCTATCAATGGTAAGTATTATATCAAATCTTAAAAAATCTTAATATATCTAATAATATTTTTTTCGTTTCTGCAAATTTTCACAATGATTGGTATTTAACATGTACAGATTAATTAAATGAAAGTAACTTAATTAAATAATAATTGAATATATAATATAACAAATAAGAAAACCGAGGTAGTTTCAAAAAAAAATCACACATTTTTTTTAATTATATTGATTATCATAATTAAATACGTTTTTTTATATCTTAAAATAACGTGCTTATTATATAACATTTCATCCAAAAATTCAGGAAAAAACTGAATTAATATAACGATTTCACAGATTTCTTGGAAAAATTCGTTTTTGTTATGTAATACCTAAATTCTTTTGTATTCATTATCTTTTTCTTTTTGGTAAAAACAATTTTTAGCTTTCATATATCCGAAAAATTTCCAAATTGGTAATAAAAAAACCTTTAACTAATCAGAACCTTTGCAAACTAAAAAAATTTGAATCATTTATTTATATCCGTATTTCTTTCAAACGCAGAAAATAGTATAATTTACGAAGCAAAAATGATCTAATAAAACAAAAATTATAACAAAAAATCGTATTTTCAGAGTATGTAAAAATAGGAAAACTTGAATAGAAAGTTTTAACATAAGTCAAATGTCTTGTTAAGTAGCTTAACTTATGGGAATAGAAAGAATTAATTGTCTCCCTTAGCCATCCACTACGGTGGTTCTTCGTTTCGCTATCGGTCTTCTTGGTGATCCACATTTTTTTCTTATGAAAGGTTTTTTAGAGATCTTGTATTGTTTAATATTTTTCTAAAATCCATGTATCTTTTAAATATGAATTCTTATTTTTTCTTTTTATAAAAACTGAAATTGTTTTGATTTACCCCTTCTTTTTAGTGGTCGACAGACGTGCGTCGTACCACGATATACATTCAATAAATCATTTATTTATATATTAAAATCGATTAAGATTGAGAAGAATAATTGTAATAATAGATTTTTATGTAAAGATCCACCAAAACTATCTCTTAAGATGATAATATTGAAATATGCTATATAAAAAAACATTTATGAATTAGACTATGCAATTAAGATACAAATAAATACCTTTGTAAACATTTTGCATGCATGAATGTTGAATATTAAGAGTTTTACGATTTCAGTGTACCTTTTGTAATTATAATTGTATATATTTAGGAAAAATAATATTTATTTATCGAAATTTCGTCATTTGATTTGTAAAAATGGAAAAAGTAATATTCGGCAAATTAATTTTGTCAAATATTGTTTAAAATTTGAAATAAAAAAATTAAATTTGATTGATGTAACTATTACCAATTAGATTAGTTTTGAACAAAAAAATTGACATAAAATGATTTAAGATATTTTACTGAAAATTAAGTGGTTTTTTTAAATATTGATTTTGATGATTGATGATTGACGATTGGTTTAAAAAACCAAAAAAAATCATAAAAGGAATTTTTTCAAAAATAAATATGTATAAAAAACAATCTTTATTTTTATACTCGTTTTCTCACACGTTTAATCAAGTTCCATCCAACAATAAAATAAACTTTATCACATCAATTTAGAAAACAAAAGAAAAATTTGTAGTTTCAAGTATAAAAACCAATAAAAAACTTTAAAACTAATGTTTTTGGATATTGAATGTATAGACGAATAGCAAAAAATAGTTAAATTGTGCTTTTAAAATTATATTTATCTAATTCAAAAACCTTTACAAATTTTATATTTTCAAATAGCAATGGTCAATCTCATAAAAAAAATCACAAATTAAAAACATTTTTTGTATAATCAATTATCAATAATTTGGTTAAAAATATCCTACAAATCATAAAATATATTATTGTACTGATTAAAGACTTGAGTGTATGAATATTTATTAAAATATGGATTGATTCTTCGAGGTATGTCCTATTAATACCATCTCTATTTATAGCTATTTTTGATAAATTGTTTGTTAAATTCACAATTTATCAGATCAACAATTTTAATTTAATTATAATTTTTATATTTTTTTTTATATAGAATTTTTGCTTAATATGATTAAAATTAATTATAAGAATAGTAATAAATTTCTTTTTCTAATGTCTTTGCATTTTAAATAAAAATAAATCTAACAATAATTTTTAATTATGTCACCGCTATATTAAAACAAAGGTTGATTTGTCTCTGGGTATCACTTATTTAGCTTTTTATATCTCAATTCACATCAACTGTATTACTTACCTTTTTACCAAATGAAACAGTCATAGTAGATATCATAACTATTATAATTAAATAATTAATGAATTACTTTTTAATATTTCTTATTAGTATTTTTAAAGTACTTGAAATCTATTTATTACTAGGAATGAATTTCGCTAAGAATTCAATAAAATCTGTATAGATAAAAAACAAACATAAAAAGTTTCCAAATTAGAAGCTTTTATGATTTTTTGGAGATAAGAAGAATCACAAAAAGTTACTTAAAACAAAAAAAATAAATGAAGATAGAAGAGTGAAATATATAAAAATAATAGTAGTACGAATAATAAAAGTAGCAACAGTATTAATTTTTATGGTGATAAAAGACCATCTACCAAAAAATATTCATGAACAAGTGTAAGAGTTTTAATATTTTGGGAATTTCTTTTAAAAAAATTAAGTTCCTTCTTTACAGAACAGAAACAAGAATATATTAATTGATGAAATATATTATTTTCGTTATTACTAGTCTTTGTTAAATTTTCATATCATTAAAATTTTAATTTTAAAATTAATGCGTTTACAAGATAATAAAACTTTCAAATTAAATTATTTGATTTTTTTGGCTAAAAATAAAAATATATGAGTATCGCAATACAAAAAATAAATACATTTGTAGAAAATTATTGAAAAAAATATTTCTAATGTTCTGTATATACCAAGAAAAATTGATTATATATAAGTAAAAGATCGTAAAAAAATACAAAAAAAAATCAAACCCTCTCCATAAATAAATACAAAAAAATATCAATTTAACATTTTTTTCTTTCAATATATTTTAAACTAAAGAATTTAATTTCACAATACTAGTTGTGCAAGAAAAATTACATTTTTTAGAAATATTGAGTTGCGATGTATAGCATTATATTTTCTTAACGATGATACTCATCTATTTTTTTACGTAATATCATATAGTGCCTGTAAAAATAAAAATTATTTGCAGACTATTCTTTTGTTTAATAAATGATTATAAATAAATAATCAATGAAATATAAAAATGTAAATCATGATAAATAACTCATTAGTGGCTATTCTTTAATTTTATTTTCGGTCTTAAAATTCTAAATACGAATATTCATATAAAGATATCATTGAAATCACCATCAGCAGTACCTTTGGCTAAAAAGATAGAAAAAAGGTTGTTATGTGTAGATTTTTATAATTTTTTTATATGAATAATTCATTTTTCCTTCGCTTCTAACATATTCTTCGTTTTGTCTCGTGTTTTATTTGATTCCCATGCTTCATGGTTTAAATTACAAAATGATCAAAGCCTTCAAATGACTTTTTTTAACTTTGAGATAACAATAATCGCTATTTTTGAAAGATAATACGCCTTTTCAGAGGATTTTAAGTTTAAAAATTGTATATAAATTTAATCTTGTTACAACATTTAAAAATATTTTGAGTTACTGTTTTATTAGTGAGGTTATATTTTTATTTAGTATTTAAAACATTATTGTTGGTTTGTCTATCAATGAATCTTATTATAGATTTTTTATGATAAATAATTTGGCACAAAAGATTTAAGATTTTTTTTAACATTTTACGTTTTTGACGTTATTTTAAATATATTATCATGTTAAAAGATTCAATTTTATCTACTAATTATTTTGATATTATTGGTGTGATAGAATAATATTTATCACCAAAAAAAAAATTGATTTCAAGGAATCAAAAATATTTGATTTCTTAATTGGTTATTTATGGTTTTTTATCTATAAATTAACAATAGTTAAAAATAAATATGTTCCAAAAAGAATTTAATATTTTGTTTTCTCTTAATCAAAATATCCCATCCAAAAACTTTAATGTTTTCGAAATTTTAAACTATTGATAAGCTTTTCGAACTATTGTTTTTTTGCCCGTTGCCAGGGTTTACTTAATTTTTTTTAACACCAACACACCTCTGAGCAAATTATGTATATCAACAAGTATTTTTCATATAAATTATTTTGTTAGTGTATACATAGGCAGTAGCGTTACAGGATAAATAAGACTTAAAATTGTTTAGATTTATATTTTTATAATCGAATTACTGAAAATTGCGTCATTTTTTACATCAATAACATCTGAATATTATAAATATATACCACAGATAGTTACGAATTCTTTAAAAAAAGAATACACATTTTAAATACATAAAAACATCAAAAACACAAGACTAAAACATTATCATTTAGAATTACAATATGCAATCTCAATTTCTACTTAATAAGCATTACCACGTAAAACTTTAAGATTTTAACAAATGAAGTTGCTGTTTTCTTCGTTCTAATTTTTTTATATTATCAGAATGTAGTATTATCAAATTTATAAATGTGTACTGAATGAACAAAGTAGCTATAACATTTCTGAATTGAGCATGCAGCATCACAAATAATTGTTTATATAAATTCGATTTTGTTTACAATTATCTATAGGAAATATTACATAAACATTTTTAAAACCTAAAATGGTTAGTAATGAATGTTATTTATTTGATAATGTAGAATATGCATAATATAACTACGGTGACTATAACACTACATTTACTAACAATAAAATAATAAACATCTAAAATGCCACCATAAAGTTTACGTACTTCGGCATTATACTTCCATGAACTATATAAATAGCCTTAAATAACATATCGAATATAAAAAACAAAGTTTCAGATATTAGAGAGTGAGGAAAGATTTAAATAGTGAATGCAAAGCAAGAACAAACTATGAATAACCTGTTACAATTGATAAAAACATATAATTAATCGTTTTATAATTGTTGTATGCAACTTTAGTAAATCACCTACCTACATGGCAAAGCGGTAAAAAAAACAACTGATATAAAAATGGTAAAGTTTTTTAATTTCCTTTTTATTTATATGTGCAAAAGATCTCTTCACAGTACCATTTTTTAAGCACTTTCAAAAATATTGTTGCGTGTGTAATCAATTTTAAAAAGAATAATTTTACAAGAGAATAAACACAAAATATTTTATTGGAATGATTTTTTAAATAAAAATAAATTTCTGTAATTTAATGGGTATTCTTTATGGAATAATTGTAATTACGAAAATTTCAAAAAGTATTTGTACATTTTTTTTCAAAACAAAATTCCTATATTCATTTTTGTTATCTCTGCTTCTAATATTTGATGGCCAATATATTTTTATTCGTTTTTTTAACTAAAAAATTTTTGATTTTATGGTTTTTGAAGGTGTTTTAATGTTTGATCAATTTTTCAAATAAAATTGTTCAAAACCACTGTGGATTGGTGTAAAAGTCGAAGATAATCGACAACCAATGAAATTTGGTAAAATGATCGATTTTGATCACCAAAAAGCTTATAAAGATTTTTTTTAAATAAAAATTATCAATAAATGTCTTTTATATTTATATCAATTCATCAGGTGGCGATAAATCAGGAAGACCGCGAGGTCGACCGAGAGCATCGAACCTTTATAATGTTTTTTACGTAGTAAAACTGTTTTAAAAATAGTTTTTCTTCATTAATCACAATAAAGAAAACCACGAAGAAATTTGCAATTTTTATATTTGCAGAGCTTTGTACATGTAGTTTTGCCAATATCAATGTTATTTAAAATCGATTTATACATCGGCTTATAAATAGTCAATATTTGTTCTCATAAAAATAAAAATTAAAGAATTCATTATAGTTTTCAAGGGATAAAATTTAAACAAAACCAAATAATTACGAAGACAAAAAGTTATAAAATATTCATTTTAACAAAATTCCAAAGGAAGAAATACAATAATATAAAAATGCCGATAATACAGCATAGCCAAAATAAACAATATAAATATTACTATTAAAAATGTAAGATTTTTAAAAAATTCTGATCCCGACATTTTATCGAAAATTGATTGAAAAGAATGCAAATAAAAAAATTGAATAAATTATTGCTTTTTTTATATGAGGGTTGTTTTTTTGTTAGTTTAAAATTATACAACTTGACAATTCCTGGTTTTAAAATATTCTTGTAATTTATGGCTATAAAATCTGTGATGAATACAAAAAATTGATACATTTTTTTAATTTAATATGAATATAATTTTAAAGTTGAATAAAAATGTATTTTTAATTATCATCATGAAATAATGTTAGTTAGGCTTTTATTCGAAAAAAAAATTTCATAAATTAAAAAGAAAGCCTTAATTATAATATATAGAGCAATATTTTTTTTTGCAATCAGAATATTGAATTTTTAAAAATATGAAATTGATAGTCTAAGAAATTGTAAATTTTTAAAAACAAGTAGATAACACATTCATTTATTTAGGTGGAATATCCCTATACATTGAACCAAACATATAATTCCATTCATTTAAACCGTTTCTAAATAATGATTTATAAAACTTACTTTTTCTTAAAGTACCCTTTGATGGCTTATTTTCCATATTCATTTTAAAATTTGCATTTTTGGGTCTTTTATTTTTAATATACGTATCTGAGGAGTCAAATTTGCTTTCTCCGCACATTTCTTCATGAATACGATTCATTTTTTGTTTGAGTCTAGCTTCTGATATTCTTGCAGCTTCGCGTTTTTTCATTTTTTCTGTTTTAATATCTTCCTCCTCTTTTACTGTTTTTATTAAGTTGTAAGATGAATCTTCAATTGTTTTGTTATTTTTTTGTATATTAGAAATTTTTATTTGTTCTTTTATAGGAAAATGTATATTCCGAAAATTTTTAATAAATTCTTTGTTTAAATTGTCGAGAAAATGAATGATTTGAATTTCTTGTGAGTTGAGCGACAAATGAATTTTAGGATCTTGAGAAAAATCCAAGAGCTTATTTTCTGTGTTTTTTTCTATGTATGTGATTGACGTATTGTTACTTTCTATTTCTAAATCATTTTTCGAATTATCTAAGATAATTGGTTTATATCTTTGCGAATGAAATTCAAAATCATTGTTTGAAGTTTTCCCGATATCAAAATCTCTCTCCTGTGGATGTTTTTCAATATTCTTATCACTAGAAGTATCATTTTTTTGGCTGTTACTTGTGTCAAAAACTTCATTAGTATCGAATTTCAAAGATAATTCATTGTTTTTAAAAAATTTTCTATTTTCCTCGTATTCAGAATCATTTTTATATGAAGCTTTCTTAAAATTGTTTATAATCTTCAAATTAGCATATGAATTTTGTAAATCATCACAATATGAAGACTCAAGATTATTTATGGGTTCTAAATTGGTTTTCAAGCAATGTAAAGGAGAGATTTTGTAATTGTTTTGATATTTCGCACAATTTTTATAACCATCTGCTTCTATATCATAATAAAAATTATTATTTTCATTTTTAATAGGTGAAAGACATATTTTTTTTGTTTTAAAATACATATTTGTTGGGTTAGGATTTTTTTCGTTTATGACATTTAAGTCAGAGTTGTTTTCATAGCTCATTCGATAGAAGTAAAATTTTTTATTGCAATCTGTAGAATTCATCCGCTTTTTTTGATCTGTATATGTGGCATAATTTTCGTTAAAATTAGATCTTGTAGTTGATTCATTATGAATAATTTCACTGGGAATATTTTCGTGATGTTTAAAATTTTTATATTGCATGATATTTTCATAATTACTTCTTTGATAAGTAATTTGATCCTGGTTTGAATTCTTTCTGAATCTTTGTTTGTTAATTTCAGAACACACCTCATCGATTGTTGTTGAAATTTTGTCAGAGGCGATTACAACGTTTGATTTGCCATCTAAAAATAAACTTGGATCATTTTTATAATCAGGTGATTTATTTTGATGATCAAAATTTATTGTGCCAGAATATTTGCGCTCAGAAACATCAAAAAAATTATTCTTTTGCTCTTCTTCAATCTTATCGTTGCGATTTTCTTCAAAAAATGACATTTTATTATTACTTTCGGGCTTGATAAAATCTTGCACAGATTTTACATCCAATAGTGCAATTTTTCCTAGATCATTTTTGGTTTCATTCGAAGTCAATTCATTTGATTTTTCATTTTCTGATTTTATTATCAAGTCAGTTGAACCATTTGGTGTTTCAATTAAACTACGGAAACCTTCATTTGCGCTGCCACTTTTATCATCACAACTATCTTCTTTTTCATAATTTTTATGCAAGTCATCTGATTCTGCTTTCGTGCAGCTCAAATCAACGCCACTTTGTCTTCTTTTATCATCAGACTTTTTATTATGAGAATGTTTTTCCCAGGTAAGAGGATCCTTAATGAGATGATTTGCCTTTGAGGATCTTGTTATTCGCTTCTTTTTGTGTGCATTTGTCAAATTGCCTTCATATTTCACCAAAACATCCTCGCAATGCCATTCGTTGAATTCTTTAGGCCAGCCGTAATATTGAACATAGTATTGATTTATTCCTCTGTTACGTTGCAATCTTACAACACAATAATATTTTATTTGATCAACCTCAATGTAGACTTTATCACCAATATTGTATTTATACTTAGTATGATCGGCCTTATTCAAATTTTTTCTGTAAATTTCAAATTCGTAGAGCCTTTTCTTGTAGAAAGTTCGCGAAGTGTAAGAACAGTTTGTCTTACAAATTGATTCATAAAATAATTTTTTCCAATCTTGAAAATACGTAACCCTGTCCATTCCACCATCTTTGCAAACCTTGCTATACAAACTATATAATGTTAATTTTTTTGTACCTGGCACAGTAATTCGCTTCAGTGAATCCACACTTTTTATTTTTTTTTCATCAGAATCAAATAATAATTTATCGTGACCAATAACTTCATAATAATCACCAATTTCGTTAAGCTCCTTGATTAAATACTCGCGATATACCTTGTAGAACTCCTCTTCGCTCAAATCACTATCGAATAAATCTTTTCCAATCTCCTGCTTCATTATACAGTCGACATTGTTGTATCCCAATATCGAAAGTACTCTTTTTATACAGCTATCAGATCTAAAATCTGGTATCGTCATCAAATGTCTAAAAAATGCATTATATGGATCAAAATTGATAAGCTCACCTTTTTTCGCATATATTATGTCGTTATTTTCAGTTTTGACAACATAAAAATCATCTTTAATATCAACAGTTTTCACAACAATCGGTGATAAATTCTTACGTTGTCTTAAAAAATAGTAATGATTAATGTAAATAACATCAGAATAAATGCTACTAGGGTCATGTTTACAGATCTGATTAATATAGTAATTGTATGATTTTGCTTGTGATGGAAAAACCGAATCTGATGGACAATTGTAATAAAACGTATTTTTTGTTGGATATGAAATAAGATGATGTGAATGATTGTCCATTTTTGGATGAATATTGTGAGTATATTTGTGTTGAAAATCTACATATTCATTTTTAATATTTAATGTATGTAAAACATTACTATTTTTTTTATTATGATTAGAAAATATGTCGTTTTTAGGGAAATCAAGCTCGTGTTTCGAAAAAATCATTTGCATATCATATTTATCATCCATTCCTGTTCCATTTAAATTCTTTTGTTTCTGTAAATCATCAAAAGTGTTAAGTTTATGGCTAAAACAGTGTTTGTCAAATAATTGATTGCGATAAAATTTTTGGTTTTTATTTTCATAAAACGGGTATCCATGATCGTAACTCGTGTATCTTATCGGTACTGTAGACTCAAAAGGTTTTTTTCCCGGATAAATATTATCATTTATACAAGCATAAAAAATTCTTTGTTCATTTTGGGGTTTAAAATCTGGTAAACTATTTTTTAAAATAGTTTTATAGTTTTTTTCTTCTGGCATTTCTTTTATAACAGCATTGCAATCTTTGATAAATTCATAATCTTGATCTTGAAGATAACTGTTCTCTCGAATATTGTATATCGAACTCTCGTAATGTCTATCTAATTTTTCAAAATCATTCTCTTTCTTTAATGCATTATTAAGAGATCTGTTTTCACCCATATTTTTGCAATTATTGTCAGAAAAAAAAATCGTTTTTCTTTCTATTCATATTTTCGTTTTCTTGATTACTACTCTTCTCAGATATTTCATTGTATAACGTTTTCGGGTTTTCCTCTTTTTTAAAAATTTGTTTATATTTATTCTCTTTATAATTTTCTTTCTCATCGTTCGTTATATGTTGCTTTTCCTTTAAAGTGAAGCCAGATAACAATACGTCTTGATCTTTTAAAAAAGCTATACTAGAAATTTTATCATTATTTAGATTTTCTTTATTATCAAATTCGTCATTTTTATTAATAAATTTGACTTTATATTTAGTATCCATATTTAATATTTTTAATTTATCATCCTCATTTAGTAATTTAGATGATTCTTGATGTTTTTGACTTTTTTCGCAATCAACTACACAATTGTTTTGAGTTGGTGAGGATGAGGATGTAACTATGCACGATTCTCTTCTACTTAATCTACAATTTTCGTTTTGTTGTTTGTTTTTTCCCACATGTATTTCATTTTCACTAATACTTTTATTTAATTTTTTGTTTTTCCTTTGCTCGGATGCTAAAATTTTGTTATTATTATTTAATTTAACTTGATATCTTTCATCGGTAATAGTTTTATCTCTGATGCTGTTATTTAAATTAGAAGAATTGTCTCTCCTATCACTATCATTAAAATTAGTTATGTTTTGATCCATCAGATCATTTCGCTTAATACTTTCCGAAATTGATTCTTTCCTAATACATTTATCAAATATGATATGTGATTCATTGTTATGCGTTTCCATTTTAGAATGCTTTCTAATGTTGTTGTTTATCTTGTTATAATTTATTTTTTCTGAAAAATTATCCTCAGTTGTGTTTTTTCCATCATGTATTAATTCTTTTGAATTCACAGTATCGGTTATTCCCGCCTTTTCATTAATTTTACTCTCAGCTAGCGAATTGTTAATGTCTTTTACTTCTTCACAAATCTTATTAGATTTCTTTTTGTCTTTTTCTAATCTATGCAGTTCTTTGTCCATGTCTTGATTGACCATTGCTGGCTCATTTTCAAAATTTACTGTATTTATATTCGATTCTACCTGTTTCTTATTAAGGCACGTCAAACTTGTCAAATCTTTTTTAGCTCTATTTATTTTAAATAAAATTTCTTCCCGCAAAGCTAAAGAAGTGCTTTCATTATTCTCAATTAAATCTGTTTTCTTACACACAAAAAAATCATTTTTTTGGTTGTATTTTTCTTTTATTTGTTGTTTTAAGCTCGCAATAACTTTTTTTTCGGTGCAATTTTTTTCCAAACTACTGCTTTTTTGGCCGTTATGGGAATAAGAAAAGTTTTCGTTTGACTTAGTACGGTTTTTTTGCAACCATGAAGACTTATTACCATCTTTTAAAACCATATCAACACTATATGATTTTTTACTTGGATGTTTTGTTTTACCGAAATTATTTTCAATTGGTAATTTCTTATTAAAAAGTAATTCGTTATTTAATGAATCGAATAAACCATTTTTAGAGCTTTTATTAATATCACTATCTTCATTATCATCTTTATAGTAGAATTCATTAACCTTTATTGTCCCGCTTGGTAATTTATTGCATTTTTGTTCTAAATATTTGCTATTAAATGGCAAATTAATACGATTTTCATATTCTTCAAGTATAATACTGTTTTTATTGTTTTTTTGTTTTTTTCTATTGCGAATTTATAGTTTGGATGATCATGAACTTGAATAATTTTATTTAAACACTGTTTAGAGTCATTCTTGTCTAAAATTTTAGAACAATATATATCATATTCATTAAATTCATTACAATAAAATGTGTTCTCTTCTATCCCAACCGATTCATCCAAATATTTATCGTTTTTTTTGCTTTTTGCACTTCCAACTGGAGTTTCATCATTATCACTGCCAAGATTAAGCTTGCACCTAAAACAGCATGCATTATTAGAATGATTTTGGAACAATTTTATGATGTTTCTGTTTGTTTTATCTGCTTCTCTGCTACTATTTCTACTTTCTTCATTCATTTTTTTGGCTAGCAAGATTAATACAAAAAAAAATATCTTTTGTACCTTTAGTTTTTAAAAAGGTTATATACAATAAAATATTAATATTTGTATTTTTCTTTTTTATTATTTCATCTCTCTTTTAATGAATCTAATTATAAAGATTGTTTTTCCTTTTTGATCATAAAATGTCATTTTTATTTGAATATTCTCTGAATTAAGCATTAAAGTTGTTTGTATTAGTAAAAAAAGATATAGAATCTGCAATTTATTTTATTCTATAGGATTATTCTTAAGCAAATGAAATCTATAAAGAGAAAAAAACACTAAAATCATGTAATAAAATTTTCGTATAAAAATAGATCATAAAATAATACGAATCTCGTTTTATAAAACAAACAATTAAATCATATGTATAGTTTTTTCTATTCTTAAAAACACTTTTTCTCCTTTTTTGGAAATTTCAATAATTTTAATATTATTTCATTTCTTCACAAATATAACATGTTATTTGTGAATTCATTTATATTTAAGGAAGAATTACGTAATAAAGAGAAGCAAGATGAACAAAAATGAAATTTTTTTATGAATATTGGCATTTTTTACAAAATATTGCATAAAAAATGGAAACAAAACAACACTGTTTTTATACTACAATATACCGCTTTTAAGTTTCCTCATAAAAAATTATCAGATAACCAGAAGATATAGTTTTAATATAAAAAATCATATATATTTCAAAAACAACAATTTAGAAATTCAACTAAGATATAATAATTTTTATGGCATTCCTAAAGGTTTTTTTTGCTTATGTTTTTGTAGTATTTATAGAAAATCTTACTTTGTTCCTCTATTCTTCATAAAATTGTAATTTGACGCTGGCAAGCATTAAATATGTGAATATCTTCAACTTTAGATGGTGAATGGCACAATTTCTATGCAATAAAAATGTTATAATTGGTATTTTTTAATCTTTAGACAAATATTTATGAAATCAATATCTAGATTATTGGGTTTTATATTGTTTTGAGTGAACTAATTTATTCATTTTTTCTCAATGTATTTTTTACATAAAAGGAAAGAAGTTTTAACAAACAAAAAAAATTTATCTTTTATATGCTTAAATTCCTCTAAAGAGACCTAAATTTCCCTAAAATATTTATGCCATCTTGAAATAGATTTCTAGTTTTAAAATTATTTTTAAATATTTTATATATACCTTAAAATAAAAAACAATCTTATTTAGAGATTTTTTGGGAAAAAAACATTTACAGTGCAAAAAAGGTGGCTTTTATATTAAAAAATTTATTGTTAAAAAATTGTGATGATGCATCGAAAAGTATTTTAATTATACTAAAAAGGGGTTTAATTTAAAATCAATATAATTACATATAAATTGTAAAATTACGCATCAGAACCTTCTCAAAGTGGTTCAAAAATTATTACTGATATATTATAAAAAATATAAGAAATTCCAAATAACCCAAACTCGTAAGATTTTTAAAACTTAAAAGTGCTTTCAAAAATAAACATATTAATTGAAATTGAAAATAAACATAAATATTATTTAACTCACTTCTTATTAATTTAACACCGTAAAAAAAAATGTTATTGCTTCTTTATGTATCTTAATAAATAATGGAAGAATTTGAAACGTACCTATATAAAAATATTAGAAATATTGATCTTTGAACATCTTAGCTTTAAAAAATAAATATTATTAAAAAAATTGTTTATGTTCAATATGATTTTATTTTTATTGCGATTGATATGAAATACAAAATTGAAACTTTCTTAATTAATTGAGCAAGAAAAACATAATATAGGTAAATTATTTCGAGGTAAACATTTTTTTGTTTGTTTATTAAAAAATTAGCAATTATCTAGATTAAATTTCAATTTTATTAAACCATTTATATAAAAGTTCTGAAATCTTAATACAATAAATAAAACATCTAAAAGATTATTTAATTTGATTTATTTATGAAAAATTGATTTCAACTTTAGTTTTTCTTATTTCTCAATAGACATTAAACTATTTTTTTATTAAAACAAAATTTCCGTTAAAATAACAGAAATTTCGGCTTAAAACCTATTTAAAACTATAAACTATGTTAATCGCGACTTTTTATATATAATTTGCAGTGTATATTATGAATAGTAGATGAGAATGATAAAATCTTTTGAAATAATAGAATATCGACAATTTCTTCCTAATTGTTGTAAAATAATATAAAGAAACGTTTAAAATAGTCTTAATTTATAATTTTAAATTCTCTTTCAAAGTATTTTTATAAGAAATAGATTATTTCAAACATTTAATTAATGTAATTGGAATATAGTGATGTAAAATGTAACAAAAAAAGATTTTTATGTTTAAGCAGCTAATGTATTAAAATTAGCAAGATAAATTTTTCGCTAATATCTTTTATATTGGTAGAATCTGTTTTTTTCTGATAATTTATATATTTGTGATTAATTTTCTATAGAATATTTGCAATATAAATATAGGTTTTTTCGTGTGTTCTATGATGTTTATAATAATCGTATTGTAAGAAAACACTAAAACAAGAACATATTTTAATCGTAAATTTGTTCTATTCACTAAGTTGTTTTAATTATATAAATAAAAGACCATTTTCAAATAATTTAAGATTATGCTTTTTTAAAAAAAAACTATCATTGTCTCCCGTATAGCAATTGAATCTAAAAAGAAGACATTGTGACCAAAAACTATTCAATAAAATAAAGTTGTCTATAAATATAAAAAAAAATTCCAACTTACAATAAAACAATCAACCCCTTTTAAAAATGCCCAATACAAAGTCTAAATGATGTAAGGAATTAATAAGCAATCACTATAAGAATATATACGGATATCTTAGGCAAATAAAATAATCGATTTTCTCTTATGTTTGAAGAGGTAGGACCAAATGATGTATATACGAAGTTTTTATATTACATAATTTATTTATAAAAAACCATATTAATAGTTTACAATAAAAAAATGCACCAATCACCATAAATACCTTTCACTTGATAAACTTATCTAATCATTTATTGATTAGCAAATTAAAAATTTATTCATCAACTAACAAAATATCATTGGTTTTAAATATCTGAGATTTTGATTTAAATCAATAACAAAACATCTAAGCTAACAAGTAAAATTCGTTAACTTAAAACCAATTAAGAATTTTCCATAATCCTTGTAAACTTCCTTTAAACTCAAATAAACTTACAATTATATCATCATCTTAAGACCTTCTTTGCCCTTAAAATCTATATGTTTGATTTACATACAATTTACATGGTGTTCAATGTATTACATAGTATATTCAATACAAGCGAATAATTTTTTTTCTATTTTATAATTTAGTTTTTATTCCAGTTAAACAAAAAAAACCATTTTCAGGCTAATTCAAGTCAAACTGTCTGCATAAAAGAATCAGGAAAAAAACCGTTTTAAATATTGACTCGGTTTGCAAAATGTGGCAGTGTTTCAAAAGAAAAAATCGAATAGATTTCATCATAATTACAAGACTATAAAAGGGGATGTTCACGTTGGCCCATGCAATTTCAAGACAAAGAACGGCGAACTAATATCGGACAAACCAAATATCCTTGAAACAAGCTAAGGTGAAATATCTCAACAAAAACCCAAAACAATTGTCTTCATAAGTTATTTACTTATTAAAAAAACATTAATCCACAATGAACACCAATTTTATCACAAATCTAAAGTTTTAAAGCACAAAAAGCAAGAATAAGGATTTAATATATAATAATAAGCAAACCTATAGTTTTTTATTGCCCACAAAGCACAAAAAATTGTAATTCTATGACCAAAAAACGAAATAAAGGTAAAGAGCGATTCATCTACCATGAGGGTCGATTGATCATTGCGTATATGAACCAATTCGTTTTAAAATATCTATGAGATCATGGGAAACTACATATATAATAGAAGTAATGATGGGTTGATTTGTCTGAATTGTAGTAAATTAGACATTCTATTCTTGCATATTTTTTATTAGATATTCTGAAATTTATGTCTAAAAATTTACAAATCATAGGATGGTTCTTTATATACATGTTTAATTTATATTATAAAATTACTTTGATTCTGCTTGTATGAAAATACATGTTATATGCATTTTGTTCTAGAATCATTATACAAGTATTGAAATTTTTTTATTCATGTTTATTTGCAAAAAAAACGTTTAGATTGAACAAAACATGGCTAAAAAATACATTTCAAATATTGAAAATTTAAATATTATTACAAATATTGAAAAAGAAATGAAAATCTTTCTGGTGAATCTAGGTTAAAACTTAATTTAAGTTTTATTTTTTAATACGTGTGTTGAACCGAATTTTTCTTTGTTAAAAATTTTTATTAAAACATTGTTTGTTAAATAGCAAAGATGTGTTTTTTAGCTTACTATCACTAAAAATATATTTTATGTTCGAAATACTACACATTCATTTGATGGACTTGTATCGCTGTGAGTTGTATGCAAAATAATTTTTAAAAACATAGCAATGAACGACAGAAAAATGAAAATAGAAATACATATAAATCAAGAAATTAAATATGTTTTTACTGTTTTTATCTTCATATGTATTATGTTAACATAAATTCACTATATATTTTTTCATTTTTTTCATACTCGATGATATCTCTACTTCTTGTTGTAACTGACATGATATTTTACACATGCCACATTAACTTTTTCGGATGAAGTTGGAAGATTCTTCCAGAAAACATTTTATGCTTTTTTTAGAAAGCAAAATAAGTTTTTTTGTGATTACATGCAAACATTAAAATTATCAAAAAATCATACCAAGTTTTTATCTTTTGAAATATACCATTAAATTATTTATATTGTTATTTCTTCTATACATTTGTAAAAACTTGATATACTTCCAAAAACTGTAACAGAAAAAAAACTGACACGGAAATTAGTTTCAATAAAAAATACAGATGAATAATAGATACGTTTAAATAATTAAAATTGGTCGTAGAAACAAAAATATAAGGTCAAAAAATAGAAGATAAGTCATTTAAACCCCCATTATTCACAAGCAACAAAATATTATATTAAATAATTTCTAGGTTAATTTCAACTAACGGCACTTTTTATATTACAAATATGTTGAAAATATTTATCTTAAAATATCAAAATTTTTACTAAGATAAAGTCATCTATATTCCCTCTAAAAACGCTAATTCATATCAATTTTAATTTTCGAAAAAAAATGATGGTACGTAAATTATAGGATGATTAAAAATATTTATTTCTACAAAAAATTAAATATTAGTGTGCAAAAAAATAAAAACCAGATCTATAAATAGTTATACTTGATAAGTTTTAAATTTGTAATTTTAAATTTTTTGCAGTTTTTTATTTGTCAAAAGAGATAATATAATAAATAATGTTAGTAAAAATTCTAAAAATGATTTTAAACAAAAAAAATGTTTAATTAAATAACAAAACTTGAATATATTTTGCAAAACAAATAAAAAAAATGTTCTTATTTTATATTTTTATTTTTGTCATCAAGATATAACTTACAAATGTGTTATAACTAATCTGTGACAGATAACAATAAAAATATGTAATATAAAATATCTCACAATGTATCGTACCTAATTTTGTATTTAAATTTTTGTTTAGCTTGAGCGACAGTGAGCAGACAGAGGAAGATCGCAAATATAAACAAACAAATTAGAAATAGATATTATAAAAAAGATATAGTATATTGATATAAAACCATTTCCTTAAAAATATTTATTCTCTTTAAATGTTAGGAAACATTCTTAGATTCTTCTGTTTTAATTATATCTTTCATTTGTATAAGAACGTTTATAAATAAAATTTTTAACCATTTTTGAATAAGTAAGAAAAAACTTCATTTCTTGGATTTCAAATTTCACTTCAAGTAAATTAAAGTTGAATTTAAAAATGCTATGGAGATGATACTTAACAATAATTATGAAATGCTAAGTTTTTTAAACAATTTGTAATAATAATTGGAATTTTTTAACTTTACAACATTGAAAAATCAACATAACTAACAAAATTTTTTCGTTTAATAAATAAGATATGTTAATGTCTTTACTAGAAATTTAAAAAATCAAAACAAAACAAAGAATATAATGCTGCGAACTGACAACCAAAATTGACACCTTATGGCATTTAGATTTTTAGACAATAAAAATGTCTAAAAAATAAATAGAATACGATTTTAATACATAAAAAAATTCACTAGAAGGTTCTTATTGTTTTTATTTAAAAAAAATGTCAATTTTGTTTTGTTAAAAATTTATATTGCTATATCATGTTTGTTGCTGATAAATTACAACTTAAAACGTAAGATCTAATATTTTTGAAATTAATAGTAAAATTATCATTTAGATTCTTTTTTGAATCCATTATTTATTAAAATATCATTGTAAAAAGCTTTTTGTTTTAAAAAAAGCAAAAAATGTTTCTAGAAGGTTTAGTATAATAATATTTTTAAATTTAAGTATGCTATTTTGACCTTAGAACAAGCTTTGGATATTATCTAAACAATGTATTCCCATGTACATCAGCTAAAAACATTTGAAAGATCGAATAACTCTAAAAATTAATTTTGTTTATCCTATATCGAGAATTAAAATTTCTTTCAGTTAATATACAATCCTAATATGTCAATTTTTATAAGTTAAAGCAATTTGAATGTGTTTTTCTGATAAGTGATTTAAAATTAATATTAAACCAGTTTTACTAAAATTTGAACTGATTTGCACAATTTGAGGAAATAAAAAAAAATAGAATACAGTGCAAAAATGATGTGCAGACCATAAAATTTTTTTTATTTCAATAACGTATTGATAAAAAACAATAGTTTTTTTTACTTTTAAAACAATAATTATTTAATAATAACAAAAATCATGCCCACAATAATAGAAAAAAAACAAATTCGATTTTTTATCTGTATTCTACAATCAAAAGAATATTTGATGGACTCCACGAATCTATTTAAAATTTATAATTACTATCATGAAAAGCTCAAGATTATTACTATAAGAAAAACTAACCTCTCATTTCGAATCTATTTTCATTTAAAAAATCGTTATTCAAATTTGGTTAGGTTATTTATTTATAAAAATAGATTTTTGAATTTTTGTGATATATTTATTTAACATTCTTTGCAATATTGACGAGTTTACTTGTTAAAAATGTATGTGTCTATTATATCTGAATAAATAGTAAAAATTTTTAACAGTGAATTAAATTAATTAAACATATAAATTTAGCACAAAAGCATAATAATCAAATCAGTTAAATTATCCTTAGAATACGATCTTTTATAATTTATCTGTAAATATTACTACATATTTATTATGGATAAGTAGCAAATGTATATTTTTTTTATGTTGGTATATTTGTATATGATCCAAAACACTTTAAAAAATCTATAAATACAGAATTGCATATTTTAAATTGTTTACCTAGTCAAACAACTTGGTATATATGTTTATTATTGCTGTCTTTTTATTTTTTATTTCGTTAAAACTATATTTTAAAACAAAATACGCAACAAAGAGAATAAAAGAAATTATGTAGAACACTTTAATCTTTTTTTATACCAAAAAATGTATATCACAATGAATATCCAACAGCATAAAAAAATTTAAGTGGCGCAATGAAACAAAATGTACCAGAGTAATGAATAAGGATTAGTTTTTTTGTTGCTATAGATCAAAGATATTTTATTATAAATATATCATTTTAAAATCGGCTTGTTTATATATTTATAGCTAATTGTGTTCACAAAAATATTTAAAAAGAAAACTAACTACAAAATTTTTATGGTATATTTAGTGTTTCAGGCATATATAAATGATAACAATATATTCATACTAAGTTTCTTATAACAGATTTTTTTTTCCTATTTAATTATTATAAAGTGCACTAATACAATAACTTAAGAAAATTTAAATGGAATATAGACGTATAAGATAACAGTGGTTAATTAAATTATATTTCAATCACATAAACTATTTTTTGAAAAAGGGTGATTTCCTTAAATTGTGATTGAAATAATATATAAGAATTTGTAAAATTTTTTGGAAAAAAAGTGTTTTTCAGAAATTCCCTGTTTTATATATTAATGCTAATTAACACTTTTATATAGTTCAAAAGTGATTGTGTACGATTTAGAAAATATAAAGAAATTTCGGCTATCCAATTATTCTTGTTTCCTGTTTTATGCAAAAATAATAATTATTTTTTGTAATTATGTTAAATGTTGTTAGAATACATACATTAACTTTTTTCTACATAATTTTATTGTTTTCATTTTATTGTGAATTTTTTTTGTTTTTTAATTGTAACATCTAAATAATAAAATATGCTCTTTAAGATGTAGTTTCCTTATTCAACAAAAAAAATAATAGGTAAATTTTAATTAAAGTTATAAATTCAACAGCATAATTTCAGAAATTACAATTTCCACACACATAGATCTATTTATCAGCATCAATTTTTTTGACACATCCTATCAGAAAAGACTGAATTTCGAGATAATTCAAAAAGTAAAAACACTGTTATAGATCATTTAATTAGAATAAACCCCACAATTCTTTTAGGATTTATTTATGCATTTATAAATTTCTCCTTGAAATATATATTTAATTTTCTTCAAATAAATTGGTTCAGCATCATCTATATTTGATTTTATTCCAAGAAATTATAAAATTGAATAATAAAAACCTTTAAAAATAAACAAAAAAATTGATTTAAGTAAAGAAACTTTTAAAAAAATACTTTTTTTAAAATAATCAATCAAAAGTAACCATTCATCTTCTAAATCATCAAACATTCAGTTTCATTTTTTTCAATATTGTATTGATTTAATACCAATTTAAATGCATAATATAATTAAAAAAGTGAAAAGTGAATTCAAATCAATTAAGAAATACATTTGATGAAAAATATATTTCAAGAATTTCTAATATATTGAGTGCAGAAATATCCAAGAAATTTAAAATCTAACTAATATCAATACAGGTTATCCCAGAAGTGTTCATAAAAGTTTTTACGTTTATAAAACCAGAATTTGCTTCGGTTTGTAATATTTCAGTCAAATATAATGTAAAATGAAAGCGCATAAAGTATCACAAATTTTTTGATATATAATATATAAAACATTTCATTAAAGAAGATACATAAATTATATTTAATGATTTTCCAAAAAATAAAATAATAAAAAATAATAAAAAAAAGTTTTAATCTAATTTTGTAAAAAATTTTGCAGTTTTAGCACAATTTTATTGTTTCATACATTTACATTTATATTGGTTATTCATACAACTTTTAATGTGGATTTTTTGTTTCTCTTGAGATCCTTTAAATCTCTTGCCTAGTTTTTGAATATAAAAGCTCTTTACACACCACAACAAGCAATTTAAAACATATTTAATTCTCTTTTTTATAAATGAAAATAAATTTCAAAAATACAAAAATATTAATATAAAAAAATAATAATTAATCTGTGATCAATATTATAATTTCACATTATGTAGACGCTGATATAATTCAAGCTACAATTTTATGTAAAACTAACTATCCTTACAAACTTTGCAAGAAAAAAAATCACTGATTTTAGATGTATATAATAATAAATGTCAGCGACATATTCGTAAATATAAAATTAATTAATAATCCAAATTAAACTTAAGTTTATTTTATTAAACGTGTATGCTCTGATTATGTTTGTGTTTTATTAAATAATCTTTATTTTATTAAACGTGTATGCTCTGATTATGTTTGTGTTTTATTAAATAATAGTTATAAATTTGAAAATTTAAAATTTCTTAATTTCCTAAAATTTTTGAAAAATATTGATATAGAATAAATCGAAAAAAATACTTTAAAAAATCAAACTCTAAGAATATCTCTTAAAAAATTTAAAAAAAAGCTTCTAATATTAATAAATATGAAAACCTTCTAAATGTGAAAAAATAAATTCAAAAAATTTATGAATCTTTGGCTATATAAAATTGTCAAACTTTAAAAAATAAAGAAACATTTGATGTTTCTTCAATCGAATTACCGAAATAAATGTAAAAGAATGGAATGCTCAAAAAGGAAGCAATAAATAAATTCCAAGAAAAATATTTTTTACTTTTTTTTGGTTTAATAGTATTCTCAGGGGTTTTATTTTTATTCAAAAAAAACAAATAAAAACACGTAGAATTAAAATCTTTACAATAATGATGTTTTTTAATTGCGGGAACCCAAGAAATATGACCTTGGGAGAACGAAAGCCGAGAATTACCCCATCATCTTACAATTTTTATGACTATTTCACACGGGTTGCATGAATAAATTCCACTACACTATTATTTAGTTTTTCAAAAAAATATATGGAAATAAAGAACTAAAAAAACACTGATGCGTTTAATTATTTATTATAATTTCTTTACAAGGTACAAATACTCTGAAATAAATTTAGATAAATTGAAAAAATACTATAAAAACGAAAGTGTATAGTGCAATACGTAAATAAAGGAACAAAAATTAGCATAAAATTGAAAATTTTAAAAGTCTATGAAATCACACATCTGAGAGAAGGTTAATATAATATACTTGTTTAACAAATTTTTGAATAAAAGGGTCCTGTTTCTCGGGTTTACAGTTTCTTTTTTTTTTGATAATATTAAATGAAATAGGAAAAGAAAATTTTTAAATGTTAACATATATATTAAAGAATCTATAAAAACATTATTATATAATCAACATATTTTTCAAGATTTGATCAAAATCTAAAAACAATCAAACAAATCCATAAAGAGATATGCGAATTTATAAACATTTTTAATGTCTTAAATGATCAGAGACATTTAATCAAAATCAAAAAATTTAAAGGAACAAATAATAGAAAAAATATCTAATTTAAGTATCGCAAGATACATATAATAAATTCGCATTGTGATATTTCTAAACAAAACCACCAACCCCAACTCACACAAAAATTTTTTATTGAATTTTTTAAGGTAATCGGAGTATATTTGTGTATTTTTTCATTTAGGAAAGTTTTTTTGTATACATAGGTTCAATTTATGACAATTTCACGATCAAAATCAAGTTTATTAGGAGACATTTTTTCGAAATTTTTAATAAAAGCGCATGAACCTTGATGCACTTTCTCATTTGAGTAAATCTATGTTTTTCAACAAGTGTAAAAAATCTATATCTCTTATATTTACGGTGAAAGTAGAAAATTTTTAACATTTCAGATTTTTTTTTATATTTTGGTTGTTTAATGTTTTTCTTCTATGATTAATATTGAAATTGTCAAATTTTGTTTTTTATCATATAATATAATGCATATGACATGACCCAATATTTTTAGATATATGAATGTTTATCTTAACCTCTATTATTAAAAGAATTTATTTTAACGTAGGTTTTGTTATAAAAATGCATAAAAGTAAAAAATAAAAGCATGGGTAGGGAAGTGCCGGTTTACCTAAAGAATATAAAGAAACAGTTTTGTGATTTAGAGTTTTTCGAGTACATTATATTAAAAACTTAAGGCTATTTATAACCAACACAAAACTTATGCGTTTCATAATGCTCGTTATCAATACAATCAACAATTTTATTTTAAGTTAAAATCTTATTCCATAAAATTGCATCCTATAAAATATCATTATTACATTTTTTATTATTAAAAAGCCTGTGAATATCAGTGTAAAACCTGATATGAATGTATTTCATTCCAATAGAAAGTTTTTACGTTTTTTTTTATATTCTATTTAATAAATAGTAATTAAATATTATGTTTGACATACAACAACCAAGCATAAATAGAAATGAAAAATATTTAAAAAGATACTTAAAATTTTTTACATCTAATAAAAAAACAAAAAAATATAAAATCAAGTTTAGTACAAAAAAATTTTATATATATAAAAAAAGATAAAAATATGAATTACCATGCATGACATATAATTTAAATAGAAATAAATAAAAATGTATCTGGAAGGACAAAGTTTGATTCATATGAACTAAAAATAAAAAATACAAATAAAAAAAGTTTTTATTTATCCATTTTCATTTTTTCTAATCATTAATCTTGATCATTCTGTTGTTATCGTTTTTAAACTTCATTGAACATGAAATTTTAATGATTCGCATCTATAAATACAATATACTCTGAATAAATCAAATTCGTATTTACAACTATAAATGTAGAACCATAAATTTTTTCATCCAAAAAATTACTTTAAGGAATTTACTATTTTGCTCTCAAAAAGCAGAAAAAATTATTTTATTGTTTCGATGACAAAGAAATTTAAAAATTAATATATGCAATAGGTAATAATTTTTTGCTTGTTTGAAAAATTATAAGACCCGAAAAATAAACAATAGCGAAATATCTAAAAATTGTAAATATATATTTATATACAATAAATATCAGGTGCAACTTTGTAACTTTCTAGAATGAATAAATAAGAGCCCTTGACATAATCAAAACTATTCTGCACTTATAATGAATAGATGATACAAAATTAGAAATCTAACACTTTAAATCTACAAAAGAAGCATAATTTTGACAAAGTAAAAACATTTTTGTTTTGAATTTTTTCTAATATATTGGTTTTTTATCTTTTTTAGAACTATTAATGGATAAATTTTGCAATGACAACAATAAATTGTAATAATTTATATTCTAAAAATCTAATCTAACATATAATCGAATATTCGCATTGATATTGCCTGTACGAATTTTTTTATAATTTTAATTTGAATGATTGCATAATTATTGTGTATTAATGTGCTACTAAAAACTACTTTTAATATCATAAAAAGGTTTTCTATAAAATTATTATATAGAAACGTAAAAAAACAATTTTTTTTAAAAAAATAAAAATGAAAAAAGCAATTCTTAATAAAAATTAACTTTGAACTATAAAATTTATTTTTTGTATTAAAACAAAAACAACAGTTAATACAATTAATTGCGCATTCAATTTATATACACCTTTTTTTTATATGTTTACCATTCTGCACTTTTTTTCATAATGAAAAAAATAAAATTTTATTTTTGTGTTGTGTCAAAATGTGATGATTTACAAGATCATAAAATAACAGTTGATACACTCTAAATACCCAGAAAAAATACTTAAAACCTGAAAACGCGGACGAAAGATAAATAAAAAAGGAGAATTGTTTACTTTCAATAGTGAAAACAAAAATTTACTATTTTTATCCATCAGTTAATGGATAATTTTTAAATATGCATTATATTCTTTTGTAAAATGTTTCTAAAACACAGCTTAAAAAAATCCGGTTTACTTTCCTAATTAGGTATCGCTGTTTCATTCGATAAAAAACTTATTTTTGAACATTAAGAAAATTATATTGTAATACGAAAAAAATTCAACAAAAAAATAAAAAATTCTTTTTTGTTAGTATTGTATAAAAACCTGTATTATTTTTGGCAAAATGTCTTACAAAAAAAATAATTTATTCTATTTTGTACTTTTTTTGACATGTGAGTTATGTTATTTGTTGCAAAAAAATTTTTTTTTGTATCTATCATGTAAGAGAGTAATTTTCAGAATAAATTTATCATATTTTTCTAAATACAAAAATGACAAAGTTTCAATATGATTAAAAAAAGTAGTCAGACGTTGTTTAAATATAATTTAAAAACAGTCTAAACGCTATAAATTGTATACTGTGAACAATTTTTTTGATATAATTTGAACATCAAATAAACTTTAAAAAATATTGAAGTCTATCTAAGTCAATTAAGAACAAAGTCTGTCTAATAATTCCGTAAAACTGAAATAGTCACAAAAGAAAAAATTTACTTTTTTCAGATGTTTTACATAAATATTTAAAGTTAATTATTCATTAATGATTAGTATTATATCGGATTTCTATGTAGTTATGCATAACGTTTATAGCAATAAACATATTTTTAGAAATAAGTACAATACTCAATATTTTTTTCTTTTTTTAAAAAGAAATTTGAGTTTTTTAAATCAAAATGTATATTTTCATACAATATATTTAATTGCAATCTTTTTAGATTTAAATGTTGATATTTATATGTTTTAACAATATTTATATATAAATGTGTTGTTATATATAAACATTTTCGCAAGTTTGTAAGTATTTTAAATGAAATTTATGTCTTTATCAGTCGAATTTCAAAAATATGGATAAAAAACTTAACAATTGCAATGCAAATTTATGGAACAAAATATATAATTATAAAAATTCGATAGTAAAGTTTCATATTTTCGATACAATTTCATGTTTTTCAGAACGCTAGAGCAAGTTCGATAACTAAGTAATAATCAAACAAATTAATGTGTGTAGATTGTAATAATTGCCAAGAAAATTTTAATTAGTTTATAGAAACAAAAATGTAACCATCTTATATTTAAATATTTAATTTAAAATGTAAAAAAGCAAATTATCTTAATATTTTTATCATAGGCCATGAATTTGTAAATTTTTAGTTGTTTTTTTTTCTCGATAAAAATTTCTCAAAAAAAAAGAAATTCTATTTTAAATATATCTATTAATGAATATTTTTAGAATAATGAATGAACATAGAACTTTAACTTTAAATTTTTAAAAACATTTCATTTTTATTGGTAGACAATAACTATCCGGAAAAAATTATGTAAAATTATTAATCTTGAATACTTTGATCAAACAAGTAACTATTGTTACATAAATCAAATATAAAAATAATATACGACATATAGACAAAAAATTAATCGTTTTTAGCTCTTTAAGGACGTTTTAAAATTTATAAACAGATTAATAAAAAGAATGAAATGATCATACATATTTAAAATAGATTTTATACCATTTTTCTATTTTTTTTATTAGTTTCTATGTAAAGAGAATAAAAACATATAAAGTAAACTATTTATATGTGGAAAAATACTTAATTTACAGCCATGATTCTTAATATTATTGAGGACAAAAATACTACCATATCCCATAAATATCATAAGTGGATTCAAGATAATATTTAATGGACGAATTTTTTTATTGCGCTTATCGTTTGTTAGTTATAATAATAGCATAAAAAACAAAAAATGCAATTAAAATATTAAATTGATTTGTAATTTTGATCATTCAGGTTTGTAAATTTTGAAATTTAGAATTTTTCAAATATTTATTTATTCATATATCTTATAAAATTTGATTAATATTGTCTGTACAATATTTAAGACATATATTAATTAAAATTTATACAATCTTTTATTTTACTTACAAGTTTTGTTTAAATTTTTAACTTTTTCAAAAAAAATATCTCTGAAAAAATTAAAGAGAAACCAAATTTTATATTACTCAGATAAGAAAATATAGAAATAACTAAATTATATTTGAAAAAAATTTTGAACGATTAAATACACAATAAAACAAACATTTTAAAATAGATTTTTTTGATATTTTATGAATTATACACCCAAGCTCGCAAATTCATGGTTTTGTTTTTTTTTGTTTCGCCTTCCTTAAATCTAGGTCATTATAATTTTTTTGGTAAAAAACGAATTTGGAAGATTGTTTTTTGATATATTTTTCAAGTAAAAATGACCAGTCCAGTATATTCATTTTATTCAAAACAATATTTGATTGAATACATACAATTTTTTTCTTTATATTTTGTTGTTATACGCCTATTTTGTATTTTAAAATATTTATTTTAGGCTCCTATCCCTTTATTGTGATTTTAGAGAAAATAAACTATTTACAGCTGGAAATCTGCGTTTGTATATTTTAAATTTATACTAAATAAATTGAAATCTTAGTTATATTAAAAATTTATGGTCAGTACATTATATGCAAACTGTTAGAACACTAACTTTCAGTTATTTTTACCACAGTAAAAAATTATTTTCTTTAGAGTATATCGGTTTTTGATAGCATAGTATAGGTTTTTTATATGTTATCTACTATTTTATAAAATTCTTATTAATTTTCGATATCTATTTCTTTAACGTTTGACCATGATTAATAAATATTGAATTTTTAGCGAAGCAAACCATTTTAAAAATACTTTTATATCATCTTAAAGAAGTTTATGAAACATTTTCTATTTCTTACTGATTCGATATTTTTTTACATATTTTGTAAATAGTGATTTGATTATATTATTCATAATTTTAATTTAAAAAAATGATAACAAATGATTGAACGAAAAATTTTTTTAGTACAAATATAATATTTTTTAAGTATCGCAATTTATTATTTTAAAATAAAAATTGTTATTCAAATAAAATTTTTGTTATTTAAAATCTATTTAAAAGAAGCTATAAATTACTTAATTAATATATAAATTTTTGTTTTAGTCCAAGTTGGAAATGATGAAAAAGTTAAACTAGTAAAAAGAAACGACAATGAGCTAGAACTCTTAAATTTTTTAGATTCGTTCAGGTAATTTTGGTGACAAATAATTTATTGCACTTTATATTTAAATGAACAGCTGTTGGATTGAAGTTGTTAGTATAATAAAAAATTTATTGGTATTTATTATCGATAATATTGTTATCTATCAATAAATATGATAACTATTACAATTATTATAATGCTATGGTTTTTTGTTATCAAACTAAATTTGATTGATAATAGGTGAAGAATGTTATTAGTAAGAGTCTGACGACTTTATTAATAATAAAGTAGTTTATTGGTGCAATCATAAGGATTTCGTCTATAAATAGACAATAGAAAAAAAACATGCCTTTTAAAAAAAATAATTATATTTTTATTTTGATCAGTCACAATTATCCAACAACAGCAAAAAGTGGTATAATACAAATAATGGAATTCTAATAGTTACAAAAAAGAATCTTTCTTTTTTTTACAAATATTCAATACAGTATTCACAAATATGCTTAATTTTGTTATTTACTTAAATTTACTTGTAAAACAGTGATATTACATATTATTTGTAGTATAATGATGAGTTCAGTAATCTGCGTAACATTAAGTATAAATAAAATATTTTTATGTACGCACTTATGTCTGTGAATTTATGTTTTATTCAATTGCTTTTTGTAACTTATGTTTAAAAAAATTCATTGTAAAAAATTAAAAAATTCAATATAATAATGTTAAAAGTAATTTCTTATCTAAAAAATAAATTCAACTTGTAGCTTTTTATAATTTTTATGTTATCTTTGGATTAAAATATTAATTATTTTAACAAAATCTGCTATAATATCTCATCTTTTTGTCGCTTTTTACATAAGAACTATAATAAAATTTTTTTGCCGCGATTCTTTGCGCTGATGAGGTTTTGGGTTATATGTTTTTTGGTATGTTTTTAACTTATAATAAATAATTTTTTTGTCATTGTAATAAAAATATAAAATACGAGTGTGATATTCACATAGTTTTTCTAAGAAAAATTTTAGTTAGAATAAATTCTTTTCTATACCCTCTACGGGAAAAATGCCTTTTACTTATTACAAGGATAATTTCAAGCTACATGATCGATCTTCAAGACAGGATAAATCCCAAGAAGAAGACTTTGTTCTTTGCAATGTGAATAATTCTGGGCCAGGAAAAAACATTTCTATATTTATTCATTACTTTTTGATAACACGTGGGTCTTGGTGTCATGGCAGGGTCCTTTTTAAGTTTTTAAAATTTTTTCTGTTTTTTGATAATCTTAGTGTTTATGATTATTTTAATAAGAAATTGAATAAATGTGCAGATTTTATTACTTTTATATTTTTTCAATGTTTTATTTGCCAAATTCATTAGAAAAACATTTTAATGTTTATTTAACATTTGACAATATGTTTTTCTTGATTATAAATCGCTTTTTTTTGTTGTTTATAGTTCTGTGTGATAACGTATTTTTTTATTATCTCGGGTATAAACTTTTTTTCATTCAATTACATAGAGTAAACATCTAGAACATATAAACAAACAAATATATGCATTATATATGCTTATAATTTTTGAAAATTATGGTTCATATTTATATATATATTTTTAGTTCGCACTTCGATAAGTTATATTAACTAATTCTATCGAAAACATAAAGATAAACGACTCTAATTTTTTTTGAAACTCTTAAATATATTTTTTTAATTGAAAAATTTCATAAATAATAAATATGATATATTAGCTTCCCTTGGAGCTAATATATATGTTTTTCATTGTGATTGTAATGGAATCTACGATCAATACCTTCGTTACGAAAGATATAAACATGAAAGGATGGAAAATATTTGATACTTGAGTCATTATGCGACTTTGATATCAATAAGAATGGTTATTAATCAGTTTGATGGATTTATCATTTATTTTCATTCGCCTGTGTCTCTTTATTTCTAAATACTTATATAATTATAGCTTTATCTCGACAAGTGTGTAAATTGTTTGGATGATACTTGATCCAAAGGAAAAAATCTAAAGATTTTTTCATTGACTATGTGTGTAACTTAAAATTAAGTTTTTGTGATATGAGATCTGAATCAAAATTTTCATTTTCCATTACACAAATCACAATGATCATATGTTTTTTATAGATTATTTTTTTTACATTCTTTTAATATTTATCGGAAATCAAGAAAAAAATAGTATTTATTAGTTATGAAAATGATATATAAAATCAATTTTTTTTTAAACTATAATTATGTTTACAAAACAAGAAAAAACATTTAAATACATGTAAATTTTGCATATTTCATGATTTACAAAAAAGTTTCTTTATAGTAGAAAAATTATGCAAAAAAAACAGTGTATAAATGAATATTAATCTATATAGATAAATAAAACCATTTTCCGGTGATTACATTGTTTTTAATTAAGCTTATCTTGTGGTTTATTTTATGTGTATAGTGTTGTAGTTGGAGGAATGTTGTCTTATTAACAGTTAATGATATAACCTTTTAAAATAAATTTTTGTTTATTAACACTAAACTAATTGTACTGTTTAGAAAAAGTTTCTGCCTTGTTTCTTATTGAAGTATAATATAGCAGTGTTGTAATTTAAGATGGAAAATAAAATCCTTGTTTTTCATCTAAATCATTCGCGAATTGCGGTGGAACCAACCCATAGTATTCTTCTTCTTTTTTCCACCACATGAAAATATTTATAAAATATCATGAATCTTTATATATTTACTTATATACAAAAAGTTAAGCCAAAAAAAATTTTATGTGGCAAAAAAATTTATATATGTCATTTTCTGTTGTAAAAAAAATTGAATTGAGTATTTTGTTATTTCAGTTGAAGTTTTTTTTCCAAAAAATACCAATAAAATTGTTTTGAATATGTTCTATCATACAATATGAAAATTCACGGGAATTGATGTTTCTAACATGATTAAAACTAACAATTTGATTTTAATTTTATTAATTATTATCAATTATATGATATATTAATGTATTTTCAAGTTAAGCTTGAAATTTTAATTTTTTTTACATATAATTGATATTGAATTTAAATGGCGAAGAAATGCACAAATTACTACCATAGTTTCGAAAAAAAATAAAAACGTCTTTTCTTGTTGTTTGTAAAATTTTTTAACTGTTTAATAAAGTCTGTCATACCAGTGGTCATCTCTAGTACCACTATTTCCGAATAAAATACTATAAGAGGCAATTTTTTCTTTTTTTACACGCGTTTCCAACGCAACTGTTTTTCTTATATCCTCATGAAAACGAGAAATACTTTTAAAAATGAACATATTTAAAACACATATTTGTTCAGATAAAGTTTTTTTATACGGAAAAAAATTCATTCATTTAATTCAACAGTGAAATAGAAAAATACGTTGCATGATGGATTTTCTAGCTCCAAAAAAAATGTTCATATGCTTATAGCTTGAATTTAGAAGATTGAGAGAATTCTAAGAATCGAATTTATCATTAAACAAAGCGTTTTAAATGCATGCTTGAAGTGCGAGAATAATTGTATTCCGTAGTTTACTCGGTAAAAAACACTTTAGAAAAAGTGAGCAGACAGGAAATGGTTATTTTGAAAAGAAAACAAAGCGGAAAATAATGCAATTAAATTCTGACAAAACATTAAGACCATTACTTTTCTATAAAATTTTTTCGTAATATTTTTAGTTACGATGATTCAGTAGTAAGGCAGAAAGCAGATTCGCTATCTACAACAAACTTTAAAAAGATTTCTTAAGCATCAAAAATTCATGACTCTTCAACGTGAAAATTTTGATTATTATTTGTATTTGCGGTGGGAAGACCCACAGGAATTATTAATTTAACGTAAATACCCACTTTTAGCGGCTAAAGGACTGTATCTATGGAAACAGAGCCTTTATTGATTACTTCTTTTTCCTGGTTATTTTTCCACATTATTCCTTAGGGGCATAATTTAATTCTTATTTAAGAAAATAGTTTTTTAAATCATACTAAGAGAAAGAAACCTAAAGGATTATAATTAACTGTTTCTTAATAGCCGTTTAAGCGACAATATGCACGAAATTATCGTTTTTATGTCTTTCTCATTCTATATCTTATAGTTTATACTGTAGTTTTTTGCTTTTAAATTAAAAATAAATCTGATGATCTTAATTTTTTTATTGTTATTTTACAATTGTTACACTACAATCTTTTTGCATCACAATACTCTAATTTAATAACTAAAATCTACTTCATTCTATATTTTTAGATATCTTTATGTGTACTAATTATCTTTCATAGTTTTTTTTTGATATTTTTTTTATTATAGCTATTTAATTATATCTATTGTTATTTACATCGATTTGAGAATTTCTTTTGATAATATATCATCTTGTGGTAAATTACTTCTCTGGGATGTATCAAACCCACAGATAAATTTATCTTCCTTAGTTTTTATCTTTTGTTGTTATTATGATATTGATTTATTTAAATAAATTTTATTGTGCCACACAAAAAAATCCACAGCCTTTGCGAAAAAGAAAACTAATACCCAGAATTACAATAGGTATTATTAGACTAAAAACATCCGATACTGTCCAAAATGCCTAAAAAATAGACATTTTCTGTAATTTGGGTTTTTTTTATTAAATCTGATGCAGCAATCACACCTGCTTTTTATGGATACGACACATCTAATTAACAATTTTTTTGATCCACCTGTACATCATTGATATTGTAATTTATTGCTAAAAAAACAATCTAAAAAATACATAAATCAAGAAACGAATAAAGATTTGTTAAAATTTTTGTTTCGTTAAATATGATCTATAGTGATATATTTATCGCTTTTGAATATAAAAAATTTTAATTATTTGTGTAATATCATTATTACAGCATATCATATTTAAATAATTGTTGTTTATTCGATTTTATTAATAAAAAGAAATATTCTTAGAAGTTGTCACACCGTGATCAGGCAATTGTACTAAACAAGAGTTAAAGCTTAACCAGTTCGAAAAGAATGCAATGTTAATAATATCACAAAAATAGACTAAAAACACTATTACTTCAATAGAATAAAATACGGCTTGGTCAAATCGGTCATAATTTTAGAGGTTTAAGCTAATGATTCTTATAATTTTTATGCTATTTTGGTAGGATTAGTTTAACCAACCACGTTTTTCGAAGGTTAAAACGAATTGGAAAATGTTTTGTGTCACTTCGCGACAATGTAACATTCATTGTTCAGTACCGATATCAAAAAAAGAATAATAATAAAATATTTTCATGATTATTAAAGTAAAAGAATTTAATTTGAAAGTGCTTTGGAATTTTATACAGAATTCAAATTAATTTAGATCTTAGAACATTGAAAACTAATATGTTAAAAGATTTTACAAATAAATATAAATGAAAAAATTGATTTGATAACTTGTAAATTATATTAATAATTTATCGAAATAATCTAAATTTATAGTTGGAAAATAGAGAATTATGTTTCTAAAAACCAATGAAATATTATATATATTTTTAACAAAAAGTATTTAATCTTTACATTTTGATTGAAGAAATAACCGAAAAGAATGAATAAAAATTTTAGTTTCAAGAAATCATACAACAATTAAAATTAAAAAAAAGCGATATGAGCATATGAAGATGAATGACGAAGAGCAGAAAATAAACAAACATAGATTAGGAAAAACATGCAGTGAAATGCTGAAATTTCCTCATAATTAAGCTGTAACTGATAGCCTAATTACAACTATAGTTATTATAAGGCGATTCACAATTTTTCACATTCTAATTTCTATATTAATCTAAACACTGGTATCATGATTACATTTTTAGGTTGTTTGTTTATCTATAAAATAATTCAAATCACATTAAATTGTTGTGATTTTTAAGATACAAAGCAAAATAAAAAACAAAACAAATATTTCATAAATTTAATCTAAACAAAAAATAATAAAAAAAACGATTTAAAATACAAAAATGAAACTACAACTATAAATTTGCTTCAATGCACTTAATATGAAATTGTATTATCTGTTACAAAAATCAGTAAAAAACACAAAAAACAATAGATTAAAATGCACGCAGCGTTTCTGCAATTAAAATGTAAAAATTAATGCATGATACCAGTTAATATAAAAAGACTAAAACACTTAAAGAAAACAGTTTAAGACAATCATTTAACAAAAATAAAACACAAAAAAATATTTCCGAAAACACATTATTATGTAATTATGTTATAAATGTTATACAAATGTGATTTAAAATTATTTGGCCATATAAGATCATCAATAATACACAAGGAAGCTGGTGCACCGACCCAAACAATCATTACTAATATCATAAATATTGTTACTAAAATGTTAAGTCTCAAGTATTCTATTACATCTATATATTTATAATAGAAAAATTCATTTACTAAAGATGTGATACAACATATAAAAACGGCAAGAAATATAGTTATAGATGGTATTCCCATCAAGGCCATCAGTAAAGTATAGGCAAAAGTCCAAAAAGTGTTTAATTTACCGATAATTTCAGCGAGAGACACTGTTGTCGATTTCAAGTTTTTAACAGAAATTAAAAGATCACGCATCTCGGTGACATCGAGAATTTCGTCGGAATCGGAAAATTCATTCAGATCTGTTTTTGTAAGTGATGTAACACTATTAGTCCTAGAGAATTGACGAAATATACGATCACTTTGTTCGGAGTCATCTATACAACTATTTAATTCAGAAAAGGATTCGTTATTTCTGTTCAGGTGTTTGTTCAAAATACTCATTTCCTCGATTTTATCAAAGCTTATGTCCTCTTGTCTTGAAATATTATCATTGTATCGACGGCGCATTTGTAATTTATATCTTCCTTTCTTAATATTTAATATTTTGTTTTAATACTTAATATATTACTCAATCAAATAACCATATTCTCTATTTAGTAACAAATTTTCTCTTTTATTTTGCATTAATATACCCTGTAATTAATATTCCTTGACGTGTTTTTTTCCATTGAATCACAATATTTCATATATATTGAGTCAGTAAATTTCTTCAAATGAAATCTTATGTCTCGAAAAAATCTTTGATTCGCTTAAAAATTTAGATCAAACTCTTCCTCATTAAACCTGTTTATCTTATAATCATTTATATGAAATTATTAACACTTATGCCCATCTTGACATATTCCTTTCTCAAATTTCATCTTTAAGTGGTATCTAGTAATTCTGTGTTTTAATAAATATAAATTTGATTGAAATTTATTCGACAATATATTTGAAAGATGGATTTTGATCAATTGTATGCAAAATTTTGATTGATGCCAACTCGTATATATGAAGTTCATTTCAGATCATTTATTAATAGTTTACTAATTTTTGGATTAAATCATGCCTTTTTCTACTATTTTTACTTGTAATAAAAATTTTTCAATAATATCGAACAGAATAAAAAATCTTAATATGGATATTTATAAGATTTTTTTTCTATCATTGAATAGTATTTATTTGGTTGGTATTTAGATTTCATTGAACCGAATAGGTTGTAACTAAATCGGATCGAAAAAACCTATTAATTTCTAAGTAAATTCATAAAAATTATTAACAGCTGACGTAATATAGAGAATAAAAACATATATGCTACTTCTGACAATATTAATTAACCAAAAAAATTCATAAGGTCCCTACTTATTTTACAGTGGTAAATGTTTAGTTATATGAAACAATAATCATAGTTTCTACATTTTTATGTTTTTTAAAAACCTTTTGCACAAATTTGTGAACCAAAAAATATGTTGAAATCTATATCGAAAAACATTATATTAAATGTTCGTTTTGAAGATTTATTTTAATTCTATCTCGACGTTTTTTCGGTTTTTGTTTTTTTTTGTATTCATTTCTTTTTTTTCTTCATTTTTTCACAAATATATTATTTTATTAATTTGGTAAATTCAATAATTTATAAATTTTCATAATTAAATTTTTTCAATTATAATAAATGTTATTAGATAAAAAAATTATTCATTTCTAATCAATTAAAATTATATTTTAGCCTTCAAATAATTTTTATTCCATAACGGATGACCACAAATCCGATTTGTTGATTCTGTCGAACCCTCCAAAGAAACGAAAAAAAGAGTAAGAAATAAACTGTACTAAATTTCACAATACATTTAAAATATATACTTTTCAATACTAAAAATTTTGGATTGTCCAAAAAGTTTTGAGAAAAAATATTGAAAAACAGTGTTAAATTTAAATTACAAAGTTTTATTTGCAAGTGCAATATTTTCATATATTTATAAATACCGTCAAATCTAAAATCCCAAATATATGTTTAAATATTCTTCATTTATAGTTGATTTTAAACATAAGTGATGATAGAGAAATTTGAATATGAAATCCATAGATATAAATTCTTTTTGTAGCTCATTTGACATAAAAATTTGCTCTAATTATAATATTATTGTGATTCGAAACATAAAGAAATAAATTATTTCATAAGATCTTTAAAGTATTTTAAGTAAAAATAGATAATTTTTTGTATATTTTTGCGTTTACACGTAAAAAAATTACAACTTTTTTAAAGAAATACTTTAATGTTTTACAACAAATTTTTTCTTCTGTAATGAATATTAAATAAAAAAAAGTAAACATGAACGTTATAATACCTATAATGTACAATAATTTAGCCATTTAAAAAATTGTGATTTAAATATAAGTTAATTTGAAAATGTACCTATTTATTATATAAATTAGAGTTGTTTTAATAAATTCAATTTTTTTTATTTTTACGCATAAAATATGCAAATTTTTATTTTTTAAAAATGAATTGTTATTTGAAACATATAAAACACTTTTTTTCTTAAAACAAACTTATAAAATTCATTAAAAAACTAAATGTATAATTTTAATAAAAATCTTAAATCTGTGATTTACCATAACGAATGAAATGCTAATTTTTTAAAAAAAATAGTTTTAATGTTCAAACGATTTTATAGCTAAATTAAATTTTAAAAGGATGTGAATATTTATATTTCATGAAAGTGTTATTTATATCTTTCGCATTTTCGCTTGATCGAACGCTGTGTGCCTGACAATCATTATTAAAATTGAGAATAATTTTACAAAGTTAAAAGAAACCTTTTAATCTGAAATTATCATCAGATTAAAATGATGTTGACATGTTAAAAATACTTGGCACAGAAAATACAGGTTTTATATTTTTAAATACATGACACTAAATTTAAACGACAGTTGCGTTAATATAGCGATGAAAGGCTGTTTGGATGCGTAAAAAAAACTTGAAATAGAAAAAATGTTAAATTACTATATCTTACAAAAATCATAATTGTGTATTACTTTTGTTAGTATTTAAACTAATGATCTATTAATAAAAAAACAATTCGGATCACAATCTTTGTGCAAAATTTTTAAAATATTGCCGCATTTGTAAATTGCAATACCTAGGTAAATCTTTAAGAGATAGAAACCAATCAGAAGGGAGGCAAAAAACACCTAAAATTATGTCGAAAAAAATCGGAACGGATTTAACAATAAAAAAACCAAATTTCAATAATAAAAAAGATGGAAAGAATGAAAAAATGGATAGAACTTCGAAGAAAAACTTTGGATAAGTTGATTTAAATTCAAACTTCCAAAAATGTCTTTTATTAATTTATATATATATATTTAGTAACACTTTTAATACCTATAAAACCGACAGTATTGAAAATAAAATTAAGGTAAAATTTGATAGTCTGCTCAAAAATTGTTTTTAATTATAAATTAAATTAATGTTTTTTGCACTATTATGACAATGATCTTAAATATTTGAAATGTAAGTCTATTAGGTCTCTTAAGAATTGCCCATATATACAACCATAGTTACTCAAAAGATGCACTTTACAAAATATATTTAAACATTATCTTTATGTATATTGTAGAAAATGAATGGCATAAGAAATTATAAAAAACACAAAATTTTATTATACAAAACGATTGTATTGCTAAATTATACAAAAATTTTATTTACTGTTGTATTAAATATTTAAATGCTGTTTTTTCAGCTTTAGTTTAATATTATAACTTTTTAAAGGAACAAAAATACATTAAATAGCATGATAAATCTTAAAATATCAAATTTAAAACAGAAGATTCAATTTTAATAATTTCCAAGAACAAAGACAGGTATTATATTAATTTAAAAAAAGAAAATTTGAAATATTCATCCCTAAAAAAATTTTTACTTTTTTTTTGTAATTTGTAATTAGGAATTTTATCAATAATTTAAATTATCGACTTTTATTTAAAAACTAACCATATACTATGATATTTTGACGATGTAGTATCAACTACTTAGATTTACAACATTCAAAGGGTTCATGACAATAAATAAATTATCCTTACATGATAAAAAATATAATCTTGAGATTATATGATGCACTTTTTACGATAAATTCGTTAAAATTTTTTTATGAAACATAAATAGCACGTATTTTATTGGCGAAAAAACCTTTTAATTTATCTTCTATTTAATATTTCTCGTTTTTAGTGGTATATAATTTAATTTCGTACTATATCATTCATGGTAATTTGCAAAATCAAAGTAAATTACACTAAACAAACATAACGAATAATCATCATTTTCTTTTTTATTCTTTTTATCATTACAGAATTATCATTAATTAATGAAAAATGCCCATAAATTAATTTCAAGTACGTCATATTTAAATTTCATCACAATAACATTTTTTACATAAATAAATTCAAAATTAATACGTTTTTTTTGTTTTTATGGTCTAAAAGGTAAGGAAATTGTTATTTTAATATATTTTAAACATCCAATATAAAGATATATTTATTATGAACTTTTTCATTTTATACATGGATAAAAAGCGCTTTCATATTTAATAATATCTTACCTTTTAGTAATTTTATAATGTTAATTTATATTTTTAATATCATTTTGTGTTTTTTGTATGTCTTATTTTTATTTTACATAAATAATCAAACATTTTTAAATACTTAATATTACACAATATTTAGGGATTCAAACTCACAAAATTAAGGATAATGGTTATATAAATAATTTTAAATATGACTATTTGTCGTTTTGTTTAGTTTTAATTTGCAAACGTGACAGGTTTATCTTTATTAGTTGTGTCTTTTGTTTTTCGTCATGTATCTGTGCTGTGCTAAAAATTTGTTCTCTATGTTCATGCTTTTTCTTTGTTTTGTTGCCTGTTTTTATAACTTTTTTCTAAAATCTGCTACTCACCGATATGACGCATATACTGTCATACAATATACTGTTTTTGACAATTCGCTTTTTGTATCTATTGCTGATTTTTCTTTTGCGGTTTAATTAGAACTTAATCACACACATTATATTCATTTATATGATTATTATTAGTAATATTATCTTTTTGGGTTAAGTATAACAGTCATTAATCGATTTCACATTGGTCAGTTGTGAAATAAATGTAAAGAAAATATCTTTACAATATTATTACATATTTTTCTCATATGTTTGCAGAAATTACATTAAAATATAATTTTCGCTTTATTTTTTTTATGCGCACCTTCGATTATCTAAAAAAAATCAAGGAATTGTTATAAAGCTATTCTATATGAATAAAATACATTTTATAAATAAGTGGTTAATAGTAGTCATTTAGATTTCAAATTCGCGTAAAAAATTATAATTACTCAATAACAAAAATATTTATTTCTTTATCGTGGGTATAAATAAATATTTAAGTTTGTTTATATCAAAATCCTAGTGTTTTTAATATAGTAATTTGAGAACACATTCATCCCTATTTTTCTTTTTTTGTCAAAGGTATATGTATATATTTTTTTTTATGTAAATTTACGACCTCTTTGATTCCTGTTGTTTAAAAGAATTAGTTATAATCCAACCAGTTCAATGCATAGCTTAAATTACATAGCTAACACACTTCTATAAACATTGAAGATAAAAGTCGTTGTTTCATTAGTACTATTCCTCCTATTTAAAGAATTCGAAGTAGATCATTTAGTGATTTTTTATTTTTTTGAAAAATTTGAGATTTTTATTAAAATTAAACCGAATGTACTATCTTTCACAGTTTTGTTATTTAATTATAAATACAAATTTGCTTACTTAATTAATTTACAAAATTAAAAAAAGAAAAAAAATTGTAAAGCAACTTAATCTTTACAATGAAAAAAATAGTAAAATTTGTTAAATTTAGTTAAAAAACATAGAAAGCTAATACAAAGTTTAAGACGTTGATAACTTTTAATTCTTTTTGTATTTCTATTTTATATCTATAGTGACAATTCTCATAAAAATCATGAATATAAACTAAGTAAATACTTTTGTTATGAGTATGAAAATTAAAGATTTTATGGGTGTCAAAGTGCATTATTTTATTAAACGACAACTATGGCTACTATAACTACTTTCGATCTGTTGGTTCCATGAATTTCTTTTTTTTTTTTGTGGGTTGAATTTAAAAGAAATTGTTTATAAAGAATGTTTTTCTAGAAAAGAAATATTAAAGCGTAGACCTTTAAATAAAATAGTTAATGATTTTTAGTATCGTTGTTCATGATATCACAATAAATGTATTATTGCCCGTGTTTAATATAATACATCTTTTTTGTATATCATTAGAAAAATTACAAAAAAATTGATTTCCCAATGTTTTATGCACTAATATTATTTTTACTAAATAAAGTGTATACACATATAATTATTATTCTTTAAAATTACGCTAAAAATATATACCTAAAACCAATAAACCTTATTTCTTTAAAATTTTTATTTTTGTAATCAATACAGTAAAACAGGTTACATCCCATATATTTCCGGCAAAATTGCCAAAACAATAACACCAAATATAATACCAATCGCTCTTTAGTATATATATACCACGTCTATGACATTACAGGGGTAAGACAGACCAAATCGCATCATTATTATGTTGATTCATCAAAAGAGTAACGAAAAACATGTATAACTATGAAATTATAGCACTTCATTTTCAAACAATAAAATATGTTTTAAAATATAAATGAGTAAATTTTTTAAAATATTTGGAACTTAAAAAAATGATCAATATAAAGACATGAAAAATGTTGCATATTCTCATAAAAAACAAATTTCAAATATATGAGAATTATTTCAACATATATACATATAAAAGCTTCAATATCAAAAAATATTATTTCCATTTAACTATTTCATTCACAAAAAATTGATTATCGATGTCATTTAGAGAAGATTTTTAGATCCAAGTTGCAAAACAACATTCAGTGTTTGAATTCTTCAATTATAACCGATATTGATTGTCGCATGCACCACGAGACATTAATTGTAGAGTTAACCTATATTTTTTTGGTGTTTAACATTTAAAAGTTTTATACAGGATTATTGAATATTGCAAAAGAGCTTTATGAATTGATAGAAGTCTGATATGATATAAAAATTAAAAAAATTTAAAAGTCTATTTTTTATTATAATTCCTTCAAGACAAGACTTTTGGTTGAGATAGAAAAATAAAAAAATGACAAACAATTTATAAATTGTAAAATAAAACTTGAAATATCAATTGAAACTATATATATATATATATATCACCCAAAAAATCTCGATTTGAAGCATATTTTAATTACACATACTTATATTATAATTTCTTATGTTTTAATTACACAGCATTTTTGATTTTCTGCATAGAAAGAGCATATACGCCACCTATGAGTGAAGCATTATCGGTAAAAATTAAAGTTGGCTGAGCATAGTGGACCTTTAGAACTTTTTTGTAGACCCAATTAACTGTTTCCTTTAACATGTTCTTATCAGCGTCTTTTTCTAACCCTGACCCATTAATACCGACTACGATTCTATCGTTTTCACTTTCCTGAACATGTGCGGCTGCAATTAAGGTAGCAAGAATCCGCATAATTGTTTGTTTGATGCTTTTAATTTTGTTATATTTATCTAAATAGTTTGGTTTGATTTTATTTTCATCTGTTACTAAATAATACTCTTTCATAATCTCTTCAAATTCGTCATCATTGCATTTAAATTCACTCTGAATTCTTTTTTTGAAGGAAATACCACCAATATAACTTTCAATTTCTTGAGGTATGAAATTATTTTGTAATTTTGCTTCATCCTTATCAAGTTGTTCTAAGTTGATTTTCGGCTTGTAATGACCCCATTCAGAATTGATAATCTTATCATTGATTATATAGGCACCGTTTGTGCCTGTTCCCAAAACAACAGCGACTTTAATATTTTTATTGATGTGATGTGAAGCCATCAAGGTCGCGGTGGTATCATTCAACAAAATATCTACTGATACATTCATTCCATTCTTTTTAAAGATATCATTTAAGCTTTTTACAGGATCACAGCCATCAATAGGCTTGAAATTAAAATTTTTGCACATCTTAGTTATTTTCCCACTTGACAACGAATCTTGTTTGACAGGATAAGAAAATGTCAAGGAAGCCCTCAGCTTCTTTTTCATATCGGTGTTTTCATTTTGAAGAAAATCTTTTACCTCTTTAGCAATCCATTCAAACATATCTTGATCTTTGGCTTCATCTATTGGTATTTTAGTTTTTTTCGAAGCAATTTGCTCAAATATTTTGATATTTTTCTTAAAGATACCCAATTTTAAATATGTTCCACCAACGTCTATAGCAAAGTACTCTTTTGATTCCGCATGTTTTACAGTTTCCGTTTTTTGGATATTTTGAATATCGTTAATCTCAATAAAAGTGTTTAAAAACTGTTCATTTTCTTGTTGTTCATCCACGATTGAACTCGCAAAACCAGATTTTGGCGTAAATTGTTCAATATGACTTCGATATTCATCATAGAGCTTTTTGCAGATTTCGGAAGCATTTTTCATCCTCTCATGATTTTCAAACGATTGATTTTGCTCAGGATTTGCAACAAAACTGGTTAACCTGTGGGAACCAATCAACAATAAAAAAACAAAATCAAGTGCTTTCATGTTTTTTTATTTTCTAAGACTATTAGTTTATATAATTTAATAAATAAAAATCAATCAAAATTTAATTGTATATTATTTTTTTGGAAACATGGAATATTTTTCACAATTTCAAAAAATTTTGATTTTATTTAAAATAAGCAATTTAAATTCATTCAAAAAATCTGAACTTTCTAGAGCCCTTAGAAAATTTTAATATGGAAAGTCAGAACTTATTAATCGTATTTTTCATTAAAAATTTATTATTTTTTATTTTTTGATAGAAAAATCGATTATATAAAATATAAATTTTATCGTATCACATAAAAAAAGTATTATCTATGAGTTTTTTATTATGGTAGAGATTTTATGAAAAGAAAAAAAACTATAATTTTTTTTGTAAAAGAATACAAAATTTATTGTGTTTTTTTTCATTTTTAAAAAAAGAAAATAAATTTAAAAAGATAGATATTTTTAAAATTAAAACAAATACTAAAACATTTTCAACTATTTTTTTGAAGGTTTAAATGCAGAATTCAAAAAAAATTACATAATTCTAGTCTTAATGAGTTTTTTCTAATATAATATAACTTTCCTTATTTTTTCAAAAATTTTAATTTTTAAATAGACAATTAGTTCAAAAAATGAAAAAGATACATTTTTAAGCCATTGTTATAAATTATGGCATAGTTTTTATTTTATAATTATACAATAGAATATATGCATATTAGAATATTTCATAGTAAATTGCTTTGATATAAATAAGAATAAAAGCCAATTTTTCTTATTTACTCTGTGCTTATTAATATTAAATAATAAAATAAATTAATTTCTTATAAAATTAATGAATTTTTTTATTATATTTATTGGTATTATACATTATAACTTTTCTACTTCTTTGTAGAAAGGTTCCCGCAAATTCTTTCCGCTATTTATAGCAAAAACAATTTTTACATGAGAATCCAAAATTTTTAGATTATATCTTAAATAAAAAAATGAACGTACAAAGAAAAAAACAAATAATTATTTTTGTACTAAATTTTGGTTAAGTAAAAGATAAGTTGATTACGAATATATTATTTATTATTTTGAATTTTATAGTATGTTAAAAAAATAAAAAAAACTTTGAAATAATAACACATATTTAGATACACTGAAATATGCTTAAAAAATTAAATAATTTATTAAAATAGCATATTTTAAAGACTTTTTGAATATCATAGACCTTTTTTTGCTAATTCACGCTTCGATTCCGAAAAAAATTCTCTAAAAAACGAATATTTCTGTTCCGATAATTTTTAAATCTTTAAGTAGTTATAATTATTTTCATCGAAAGAAAATAATAATTACCACCATATCAGAACTCAAAGCAGCAACAATGAAAACACACAAAATACTAAAAAATGTAAATATTAGTGTTTTTTAATCTTTACATTCAAAAGAAACAAATCTCAGATTATCTCTTTTTGGCTATAACCGTTGCTGCTTATAAATTTAAAATTCACAAATTAATCAGATTTTCAGGATTTTAGGATGAAAAAATTAGTTGTGTGGTTCAATACATGATATTTTCAAAATTACATGCATATGTTTTTCTCTTTTTCTTATTCTAGAACAGTAAAAAATGCAAATTAATGATATTTTTCATTTTTTAGGCCGATCAAAGCTTAATACCATTTGAAAATATCTTGTATTATAGAATTTAAACATTAATTATTCTAAAAAATCTTATTTTAAGATATTAGCATTTTTACTACTTTTTCTAAAGGCAATGAAATCGCATTTACCGTGATCAGAAATAACCATTGGCGGAAAAATTTAAATAAATTTGTCTATTTTTTCTTTATTTCGAGCAAAAACAGAAAAAATCGCAAATTTATGGATTCCGATCTTTTAAAATTCAAAATGTCGTAAATTATATTGGAATGATGCCAGCTGAAAAAATATAAAATTAGGAATTCTGACATTTGACTGTTATTATTAAAAATTTCAAGTCTCTCAAAAACCAAATATAATATAAATGACATTATAAGCAATGTCCTGCATTCTTAATTTTATACCATTTGTATTGTATTGGTGAAACAAGGACTTCATTTCACCTTACTGGTATTTTTTCCAACAGGGTTGGGTTTGGTGCCAAAAATTGGTGTTATTTTCAGGAATAGACTGGTTTGAAGACTTGAATTATGAAATTTTTGCATGAGTTATTTATTGAGAAAAGATTTTATATCGAATTAAAAACAGGAAAAAATGTGTTTTTTAAAAAGGGTAACACTGTCAATAAACTGCTTTTGTTAGAGATGATAAATCTTTGTTTTCTTTAATTATAGATTGATTTATGAGGCACAGAGACGAAAATAATAGAAAAAATAAAGATGTATCACAATAATACTGCCATCAGGTCACAGAAGAATGTTATTTCTAATTAACAATTTTTACCGATCTTTTCTTGTATAACAGTTTCTTATGTTTATCGTAAAAATCAGCATTGGTTACATAAAAATATTTAATATTTCTTAAAACCTTTTCAATTTAATCTTTCGTTTAGAAGTTATATATCACCTCGCAATCTTCCCAGTTTTTTATATTATGATAAATTTTTCCGGAAGCACTAAAAATTCTTTTGTTGCCAAAGTGATTCTCAAGAAGAGATAAACTACTGCTTTGGCTAATTACTGATTGGTTTTTATTTTTTTAATTTACTATCAAGATCAAAATTAAAATTATTATTACTCATTTTTTATTTATTTTTTTAAATTCGGATACTGCTTTTATAAATGTAGCATAACTAATTTTCTACATTATTCTTTTTGGTTTATTATCTAAACTTCAGATAAGCAGTAGAGAAAAAATTTTTAAAAATGTCAAAACTGAAATTTATCTGTTATCTATAGATAACCTAAAAAGGTTAATGAACAAAAAAAACCTAATTTTCTTGTTGTTTTTGCGACAAATTTGTATTGAAAAATTTCAATTTTATATTACTTTCCTTAGATTAATTTTATTTAAATTTATACACAACAAAAATAGTTAATTACATTTGATCAAAAAACATATTAAGATCAAAAGTTTTCATTGATGTATATTTAAAAGTTGTACATTAAAAATCATTTAAAATGATTATACCACATAAAAATGTATCAAATTCTAATCTCATAAAACATACCAATATGAGTTAAAAATACTCAAAATGTGTTTTTTTGATTTCGAATAAAAAAGAAGAAAACTTTTTTTTCAACAAGGAAAATTATTTAATTATTTTCTAGTCATATATTGAGCATTTTTAATAAAGAGCACTTATTGGGTTTTCACGTGCAGTAAAAGTTTCTTAGAAATGATTTAAAAACAAAAAACCAATAAATGATTGTGAATCTACTAATTTCTATAAAAAAAGAATTTGGTACATGTTTTTAATATTTTTCTACTTTTTTAATGCTATTGTTGTACCTTAAAGATTATTTTTTTTGTGTGCTTAGGATAATATTTTCCCAATTCAATGTAGATTCAAATTTATAGACAAACTTATATGTTGAGATATTTTAATTATATTAATACCTTTATATTTAGTTAATATCAAGAAATTTTGTTCTTATTTATATTAAATGTTCTAAAAAAATATAATCAAATTATTATTTTGAAAAGTAAATATTATTTTTGATATATTTTAATTTGAATAGCTTAAATTTTTCTGTTTTTACAATAAATGAAGATTGAGAACTTATCTTTAGATTATTAGGGTATATATTTGTTTTGGTCATCTATATCAAAAAGAACCAATTAGGCTCTTTCGTAATAACTATCTAGTTTCATTAATATTTATTCTAACTTTGTTTTATTTGAATATTTAAAAATAAAAAAAACTTTTTTAAGCCTTATTCTAAGTAAATTTGGAAACTTAGATCTTAAAAAATATTCCGAAATGCATTCAATCTATAAATGTTTACTCATTTTTTATAAAAATCGACAATACTAAACAAATTTCAAGTGTAAGATATTTTGTTTGATAAATTAATATAGATACTATATTAATCTTTTATTGAAATTGTTAATTTTTCTGTAAACATATATTATATCTAGCATATTTTCTAATTGATTTCTATTACGTAATTATTAATCTAATTTTACAAGAATTCAAAATGTAAACATAAATATGTTTTACTTAAGCTTAATATGCTTATTACATATCAGTCATAAATAAGTTGATTTTAATAAAAGTTATTCTATTTTTTTATTTGACTTTGTATTAACGTAATAATAATGTTGATATGTTATTTGTTTTTTTTTGAAAACAGAAAACAATTTATATTAACAAATAAAATATAAAAAGAAAGAAAAAATAGAAAAGAAAAAATAATTGTCTATAATAAGAAGAATATTAGTAATATTAATACTTATAATAGTATAGTAATAATTATAATAGGAGAGCATTGATAAAAGTATTATTAATAATATTAATGGTGATTCTTATAGAAAATATTTTAATAAACAATATAATTATTGAAAGAAATGAACAAACATAGAAATATTTGACCTAAAAATTCTTTTGTGAATTTACCGCTGATTGGTGTTTCTGTATTTTGCGATTATCAAATAGAAATAGTTATCCGATAATTATTTTGATGGACTTTAATTCAATAACAATATTTAATGTTTGATTTTTTGAAATAAATATTCATCTTTATATGTGAACTGATTTTTATTTTGTGCGCTATTACTATAAATTGATTTATTAACGAAATCTGAATTTCTGATAGGTTAAAACGAAAATAAAAACTATAAATTACAATCGTAAATAAATTAATAAATAAATATGTCTTTTCATAAAAATAATCTTTTATAATTTTAAATTGTCAATGATATCCAACAATAATAATAAAATTCGTACAAAAAAACCATTTAATATTTTAGAATTTCTTTTTAAGACCAAAAATGTTCTTTCACTATAGGGCAGAGACCTTTAGAGCTGATATAAATTCTTTTTCCGAAATTGAAGTTGATAATAAATATGATTTAAATTTTTATAAATATATTCTAAACTCTCATTTTTGGATATTGTCACTTTTTCCCCTGAAACATTTTTTTATTATTGCGAATTAAAATTACAAAAACAACTTTGGGTGTAGTGAATGATTGAAATTACCCATAAACATGAATGGTAGATTACCGTCAATATTAAAAAATGGTATTTGGCGAAAACAAATCCATGGATATGCTACATAAAATGGATTATATACGTTTTTAACTGATGTGCTACGTGGGCTACTAATGATATTTGTGTAAATAAATTGCGGGGATTTGAAAAAAATTCGCCAAAAGAGAAAACAATTAAAAAAACAATGAAGTTGTGTTATTACAAATAAATAAAAATTCTCAGTGCTGTTGGATGTAAAGGTATTAGATAAATAAGAAAGTAGATTATGTTGGTTTAAGTTTCGTATGATTTTAATAAATAAAGACTTTAAATAGTTTTAAAGCCGAGTTTTAAACCAATCAACAGTTTGATCATTTTTAATAAAATTTCAAACTTCATCTTTTATTAAATTTGACGTGCAACTAATAATATTTTATCATTTATTTTATTTATTAAATTCGCCAATATCAAAAACATAAAAATTTTAAGGGATAAATGTCACAACATTCGACATAATAAAAATGTGATAGCTATAAATCAATCAGTTTTTTGAATTCTAAATAATCATAAACAACAAGTGCATAAATAGGATTTTTATTCCGGCAATATTTTTCGCCTTACTTATTTTAATTCATATTCTTGAATGCGTGAATATTATTTATGTGTATTTATAGTCTACAGATATGGACTAATATAATTAAAAATTCTTGTAAGCAGCAAATAAACCCCATTCCGCAGCACACCAATGTTTTTATCTAAAGTCTACTGAGTATAAAACATGGAAAGATCTTAGTGATACCAACAACAATATTTACAAATTTAGTATTTTTATGTTTATGAAAAAAAATTAACACATTATAGTCGCTAAATCATGACGCTAAGGTTGCGATTCCCTAAAAATGAAAAGAATTTAAATTTTGAACATCTACAAACCAAAAATGAAAAGTCAGATAAAAGCAAAAATAGTTTGAAAATAAAATTGATACAACAAATAACAAAAAAAATATAATATGTATAAAGAATTACATATTAAAATACTTATGCAAAGCTAGTATACAGTTCACATCAATGTTTCAATAAATAAACAACTTTTCAAGCAAAGTTTCTGATATAAATTTTTTATGACGTTTTTTTATATATTTGTTGACAATTTTTACTAATAAACAAATTCTATCAAATTTGTAAATATAAAAAAATCAATAATTTCAACACGATTATTCAATTTAAATACATGTTTTTTTAGAGAATGAGAGATATTTGCTGGTGGTACTAAATATAAAAAACTCAACCAAATTACCGAACAAAAATGATCCATTAAAGTAACAATGTATTTGAAAAATATTTTTAGGATTTTGTCAATATGCGATGTAAAAAAAAAGCTCAAAAATTTTTCTAAATGAGCGATCACCAATGAATCGGTCATTTAAAATAGATATACAAGTTTCAATGATCAAGTTACATTTATTAGTGTGAAATAGATATCACATATTAAAAAATAAATGATTTGTTCGACTTCAAAGTTTATGTATATGGCTTCAAAACGTGTTTTAAAAAGTATCAATATCAAATATTTTTGTAATGAATAATAATTTATTATTGGTAAAAAAAGAAATAAATTGATATTTGATTTTTCAATAATGATTTTTTAGAGATAAGGAAGGACACTAAATGCTATTTAAGAGAAGAAAGAATAAAAAAAGAAAAATATAATTTAACAATAGTCTAACTAGAATTAATAGTAGTATTAAAAATGAGGATAATTGATGAATTAATAGCAATAATGGTGTGTATAATAATAATTTCTCGTCAAAATACTTTTTTGGTTAAAACAATTTATTGTTTTGTCTTCTCTTCCCATACTAATTAAAGATTTTTTATTTTGACCAACATGAAAGAAGTTCACACGTGTCATCAACAAAGAGAAGTAATGTATGGTAATATTAACAAACCACAGAACCACAATTTTTAAAAATGCTGGATTCGTTTGTTTAAATATGATATTTAACTTGATTTGTTCAAGTTAATATTTACATAAGAAAATCAACAAAAACAAATATAAAGGCAGTGTTAAAGATCCATACCCCAAAAAATGTTTTAAAATTAGTTTTGAACCTCTTTAATAGCAGGCAAAAAATTGGACAAAGTTATAAATTAGAACAAATCCTACCCGGTCAATTCGGAACATGATCTGTATGTTGTAGAGTACTTCCTATAATTTAACCAAACCCTTTCCTGCTACAGACAATGTTTCACCATGTGTAAATATATATGCTGTATCCACAACTTACTATTCTTTTAGATCAAAATAATTCAATTATGGAATTATTATGGTGAGGTTTTATATGCGAATTCATTTTATGCAATAAGAATTGTTATTTTTTTGTGTCATGTATATATATAGTTTTATAAATTTAAGCATAACTTTATATATCAAACATGCATCAAAGACATTAATTGTTATTTCATTATTTGAAGTGACATGAAAACAACAATATAGCAAAAACAATAAAAACAACAAAAAACGCTAACACTTAAGATATTAATGTTTTGATTTAATACAATTGTTTTTTGTCATTACAACAGGTAAAACATATAAAATATACGAATAGAGCCAAAACAAACACTAATAATAAAAAAATACATAACTGAATCTAATATTCTAGAAATTATAGCTCAAATATATTATTACTGCGCATTTATTTTCATTTGGTATATGTTGTGTCAAGATTATATTAATTAATAATATAGAAGCTTTAATAGTTCACATTCTAGCTGAGAAATAGTATTTTTATATTTTTTCTACAATGTCTATCTCATACCGACCAATACAATGAACAATCACAATTTTCATATCTACATAAAAAATAGGTTTTAAATATAAAAAAAGATCGCAAACATAGATCTTCAAAATACTTCGATGTGTTCATAGACATACTATAAAAAAAAAATTGCACAATTTAGTAGTTAGTATTTATGGCAGGTGAAATGAAACGTGTATGAAAAGTTTATGTAAGATTTTTAATTCATGAAATTGTTTTAATATATAAAGAAAGAAAACAAAAAACTGATATTAAATTTTATATAATGTATTTTTTTTCTTTTTTTTATTTTTTTAAGTTTATAATTACTATTTGTAATTAATTAAACCTTTTTTCTATTTTTATTGATTTTTTGCATAAAACATTAATATCTTGTAACTATTATTCGTATTCTTGATATTTTTCGTAGCTCTGACATATAAGGGACTTCACAGCATAATTCCTACCGATAGGAAACAAACAAATTTATAATGAGATGAATATTGAGCTTGCTTTGTTTGTTTTTCATAAAACTAAATAATTAGAACAAAGACATTCTACTGAAACGTATTCAATATATATATCAATTTGGTATGATGCGTTTAATAATATTTGTTAATAATGTTTCGGTAAAATATATATTGCGTTTTTTGGGATGATTACAAGTTTAAATGATAGCTACAATCTAGTTTGAAAAAAAAGAAATATACAAACAGACATTGAAATTGTGCCGTGCATTAATGGAAAATAATTTCATATCTTATCATTGCTAGATCATTATTTTTTACCATGTGTAATTGACCTAAATCCTTGAATTGTATTCTTATTATAATTTACAGGTTAAAACTATATGAGTTCATCTTCTTTTTTGTTTGTAATACTAGAATAATTGTGAGATGACAACAGCGAATTATCTAAAATACGCAGACTAAAAACGATAAAGAGTCTTACATGAACTTAAAAAAGTTTCCTAAACTTTTAAATCCTTTTTATAAAATTGACCTAAAAATTTGCTGTCGATTCTAAAGAATTTATTTTATAATTGATTTATCTTTTTAGGAAAAAGTCATTTGATTGAAAAAAAAAATAAAGCACTAAAATAGAAATATTTAAAAAATTACGGTTTTTATTAATTCAATGAACATTTTTTGATTTTTTTTATATATAAACAGTAGATTTATTTTTAAATTTGCTCTTTCATAAAGCATATTATAATAAAAAAAATCATATATGTGTGTGGTTAACATGTTTCAATATAACAAAAATGTTTTATTTTATTATGAATTGGAAAAATATATCAATTTTAGCATTTAAAAAAGATAAGTAATTATTCCATAAATATATTTTGGAAATTTAATAAAATTTGTTACACGTCATTTACTTCTATAAGAAGAATTTAATCGATTAAAACAATGATTATGTACAAAATTTTGGTGTTTATTTGTTTTTTTTTTGCATAGAACATGATTCAAGTGTTCGATCTAATTGCTTAGTTGTTTCTCATCAAATTTCTTGTATAATATATACTATATTGGAAAAAAAATACTATGTGTGCATATCTAAAAATTTTTTTGAATTTAAAAATTATATATATAATATATTAAGGATTTTCTTTATATAAAAAAATCACCAAAAAGTCATTTAGTATTCGGTATCATCCTTTTTTCTAATATTTTTTTTATTTTCATGAGGCTATGAAGATAAAAGCATGGCTAAATTATAAATTGCGAAGGTTTAAATTAAATTTATTGTTTTAAATTATAAAAATAAATATTAAATACATGAATTTTTTTCGACTTCACATGATAAAAAAGATTTTTTTCAATTTAAAGTTAGACAAATTCATGTAAAAATATTAAAATCTTTGTTTTTATAAAGTTCGCAATAGAACATTCAAAATAATACGATCAGAATTGATTTTTTGTAATATTTCGCAAGTGAATTGACATATATATCCAACTTGTCATAAAAATTCGACAACTTCGAAAAAAATCAAAGAAACACAAACTTTCATAAAGTCATAATATTATTGTTTGCAATATATTAAAACAATTCTATTTCCCTATCAAAAGGAAAATTTTGTCAAATCTAAAAAATTAACTACTTACATTTTATATATTATATGAAAATTGTAGTACAGGTAATGTATTTTTACTCTATCTGTGAAATTTTTATTTTGTTAATATTTTTTTATTGCAAAAAAATTTACAAAAGATTCAAAGTAAACACATTTCTATTTATGACAATACCTATTACTGTTTTTTTTGTACAAAATTCTTATAAAAGGATCATTATTTGCATAAATTATGGTTTTAAACGATTTAATTGGAATTATAATAAAAATAAAAAATGAAACGTAATACAATGTAAAAAACATTATTTTAAATATTTAAAATACACAATTTGTCATTGAAACGTATTTTTATTTGTAATGAAAATTTGCACGGACTCTACAGAAGGTCGGTAATTAACTAAAACTCACTATAAAAACACAAAACATATTTATTTGTTAAAATAAGTAATACAAAATAAAAAGAATCTGAGAAATACACTAATCTTTCATTTAGAGTGTGTAAATGCAATTATCTCTGTGGTAAAAAATATTTGTATAGTTTTGAAATTAAAACCTTTTTACTTCACAATATGTATGAAAGGCTAAATAAAAATATTTTAAAAATAACACAGTTTATTTGAAAAACGGTAGCAATTTCAAAAAATATAATGGTAAAAAAAATATAAAAAAATAAACTCTTATTAAAAGTATATTAAAACTTATATATTATACAGTTTTTTAATGATTTTTACTGTTATTTGTTATTATTTTATATTAAAAATATCTTATACGAAAATTTATTGTTTTTCGTTAAACGCAAATATAACTTACATTTTTACACAGAGAAATTATCTTAAAAATAGTAAATTTTTAACCTTAAAAAAATCTTAAAAACCTATTAGATTTATATTTTTATCTTTGTAGAATTGTGGTATATAATACCGTACTATTTTTAATTCAATTAATATTGTTTATTGGCTGTTTTTGAGAATAATTAAAAATATTGATAGTTTTAATATATAATTTTTAAAACATTTTTTTTAAAAAATGAATATCTCTAGTAGATAAAAACTTTATTTATAAAAAAAATTTACATTTCAAATATTTGTGATTTTTTAGAGATAAGAAAAAAACATTAAAACTATTTGTATAAAATGTAAAATAAGAAAAAAAAACAAATATATAAAAAAATTAGTACATTTGTATTTTGTTAAGAAACAATAGAAAAATTAGCTTTAGTAGTGATTGTAATATTTCATGTTGCAATATACTTCATTTACATTAAACTAGAATTTTTAAAAAATCATTTTATTATACTAAATAATAAAAAAACTTCCGCATTCCAAAATTTTATTTACAAATGAATATTTCCTGTAATTATAAGACACTTATCTATAAGGTTAAAATTTTTTAATATTTTTGAAATAACAAGTTTTATCCGGAAACAATATTTTTTGAAAAAATGTGCAAAAAAACACATAAATATGTTTCTGATATAATATCTCTGATTTTATGCAATTACAAACTGAAAATAATAATGAAAATATTTTAAAAGCTTTAGAACACGTTATAATATATAAAGTAAAATCATAAATATATCTGGTTATATCATAGTTTATGAATTCGAACGTAGGACCTGAAACAAAGATAAGAAGCATCTTATTGCTATTTTTTTTCATTTGTAGAATAAAATAATAAAACTTATAATCAGCGCTTTTAATCCTGCAACATAAACATCAAACCTAAAATTATATTTTTACATTGTTTACATAACAGAGGTTCTTTTTTTTGTTAAAATCTTTAGATCATAATAAATGTTATATTTGCACATTTATTATCAAAATATTTTTTTTTGATGACTCATAATGAAGGATCAGATACATAAATATTTTTAATTTGTATTAATTATAGAGTTTATAAAAATAAATCGTGTATTATTATTTGGAAAAATTATCAATATATTTGTTTGCCATCATTTTGGCTTATATTTATGTATGTATAAAAGTATTATTCTTTCTGCCATTTTTTTATTTGACATCATACTTTTCATACTTTATTTGGAAAAACATATTGAGAACAGTCCTTACTTATCTTTTTATTTTACGTTAAAAATGCATCATAAAAACAATTTTTGACTTTAATGTTTATTTTTAAATTGATTTTTTTTACCAAATTGTGAGCCTTTAATATAACAACATATTATAGAATTAAATTTTAAAATGTTAAAACATGTAAATATTCATCAAAAATATTGTTTTTTTTTGTCCTGTAACATAAGAATGTATCCATTTTATAAACAAACTTCTAATATACCAAAAGTTTTTTGTTTTTGTAATTTATTAACATAACTTTTATTAAATTAATGTTATAATAAACGTTATTACTATTGCTACTATTTTCATTACTAATATATTATTTCTATTGTTGCTATTTTTACTACTACTAACATTATTGAACTCATTATAAATTCTTCATCTTTTTTTTTATTTCCTTTCATTTAAATAAATTGCA